>AWOL01S0023993.1:4767-34611 GCA_000715115.1 Nicotiana otophora
TTTTATCTTATTAAAATAAAATAGTTACGAGTATTATTATTATTATATTATATTTGACAGTAAACTAATGTATAATCATTATACTAGGCATACTAAAATCGTATTATAAGGTAAAACCATAAGCATACATAATAAAGTATAATTTTAATTTTGTAGATAATTTAGTATACCGCATGCCACCTATTATTTAGTTCATGAAAATTTAACAAGGTGACATCCTTTGTAGCCACATAAATACTAATTTTCTAATAACTAGACCATTGCTTATTCTAAATAGTGGTACAAACTTATCTGGTTTAAAGCTCGGACTTGTTGCTGTAGCAGAAAGACGTGTCTGTAACACTACATACCTTTCTGAATAAAATCTGGATAATTTTGACAATAGATCATCGAGATATATCTTACCAGAAATGAAATTCAACCTTGAGGTTAGAGGCTTCGTACTGATAACGTGTTATAAAATATAGCTCAAAGTAACAATATAGAACAAGGAAAAACAAGCTAAAAAATATAGAGAGAGAGAGAAAGGAGAGATTCTTATTTCTTCTTCAATTGTGTGTATTTTCCTATCTATTACAAGGCGTTTATATATGCTTGAAAAATGGAAAAAATATGTCATTGAATATGCCATTAAGCATTTGAGATAAAGATCATGAAGGAAGAGTAGGCATCCACCGTAATTTTATTTTATTATAACACATTGTTATTTTTGCTTTTTCAAGAGTCAACTATTCGAGTATAAGGTTTGAACATTTGTCCTAATTTGCTATTCCACTCTTTACTTCTCAAGAGTCAACTATTAAAGTATGGCCATTTAAATTAAATAAGCTTAATTATATAGTTTACCCTCAGCGATAAAATTGTACTGGAGCAACGACTATATTGCACTAGAGGCGATTTCAGTGCTTAATTATAATCCATTTTAGTGAACATCTAGTTGCATAAGATCTTATTGTTAGCAACATATCATTATCTTCAGTCAAAAGCGTTATGCACCATCAAGGGTTGTGATGAAATGGATAGAGTCCCTTACATTTTTAACGAGGTCTCGAGTTCAAGCTGTTATAATAGAAAATTAATCTTAATAGAGTATGATTCCTTCTTTAATGCATGGATCTTACACAACGTAAGTCCGAATTATCTGGGTGCCAATGCTAATATCGTGATAAAAAACCAAAAAAACCACCGTAGCAAATTTTCAGCATTCTCGAACCACATGTTCTTTCTATTTTTGGTTTGGTTTTGCATATAAGAACCTTAAGCCCTCCATTTTGAGGAAATTTTGGTTGCCTAATCGTCACATAATCACTGGTGAAGGCAGAAGTCCCATGCTAGTTTGGTTGAATCCAAAAAGTTTTGCTCAAATTATATATTTGTATAAAACTTTATTAAATAATATGTTAAATTTGAAATCCAGATATAATCATTTGAAACCGTTGTTTTAAAATACAAACCTATAAAATTAAAATCCTAGCTTAGCCTTTACAAAATACAGTAAGTAATTTCTGAAAGTATTGTTGGGATATATACTTGTTTACCCGTAAAATGGTACAGTTAAATTTGTTACGTGGTTTATAGAAAAGCAAACTGATTTTATCCAAAAATGATAAAGAGATAAGATTAAAAATGAGAATTAGCAATTGAAATTGAAGAAGATGACAAAACTGGCTACGAGCGCAATGCCTCTGAGGACAAAAGTGAAAGCAATGACAAAGAGCAAGTAAAATTGTTTAATTGAGACCTAAAGTAATATACAACATATGTTTGCAAAGAATTTCGTGTCTTTAAAATGGTTAGTGAGCCTGCTATTTATAGCTTTACCTAGGGAAACAAGATCTTAGGATCAAGCTCCTCTTAAATGATAATAAAAGAGTTATTAATGAATATGTAATAGCAGACCATGAATGCAAATATTCTCTGCGACGGTCGCTCATTTAATGTTAGAGAATATTTTCTTATTGAATGCTATCCGATGGAAAACCCTTGATAGCGAGTCTCCAATCCCGATAATATTTTACTAACATAATAAACGAGAAATTGCATACCATCTTCCTCTCGGACATAAACGACATTTATCACTACTTCCGAGACCGCTAGATATATTAGCAACTGCTCACCTTCCCCCTGTTTTGACGGTAACGGGGGATTGATAGGTACATTTTTAGGTCTTTCAAGGCATGTTGGCATTCCAGAGTCCATTCGAATTTGTTCTTCTTTTTCCGAAGTGAAAATAAGTTATGGCACTTTTCAGAGGATCTCGAGATGAATCTACTTAGAGCCACCAATTTTCCGGTCATCCTCAGTACCTCCTTTACATTTGTCAATTGGTCTGGAATGTCCTCAGTAGCTTTGATTTTATCGGGATTTATCTCGATCCCTCTTTGTGAGACCAGGAACCCAAAGGATTTTTCGGAACCAACCCTGAACGCACATTTTTCTAGATTGAGTTTCATGTTATGCTTCCTCAAGATATCAAACGTTTCATGGAGGTATTTCAAATGATCTCCTGCATTCAAAGAATTGACTAACATGTCATTAATATATAACTCCATTGTTTAGCCTATCTGATTTTCAAACATTTCATTAATGAGCCTTTAATAAGTGGCTCCGGCGTTCTTAAGCCCAAATGGCATCACATTATAGCAGTATTTTGCCAAAGTTCGTTATGAAAGAACTTTTTTTCTGATCCTCCGAGTTCATATTGATTTGATTGTACCCGGAGTAAGCATCAAGGAAACCCATTAACTCGTGTCCGGATGTAGCATCAATCATTTGATCAATGTTTGGCAATGAAAATGAGTCTTTAGGGCACACCTTATTTAAATCCTTATAGTCTACGCACATTCTAAACTTATTCTTTTTTTTGTACTACAACTACGTTGGCTAACTATTCTGGATATTTACCTCCCAGATTTAACAAATGTTGAGTAATCAGATTACCTTTTCTTTAACAAACCAAATCCTGACTGCTGTTATCGAGCATTTCTTTTTCCTTACTGGTGGGAAGTTTGGATCCAGGCTTAGCTTGTGCACGACTACCTCTAATGAGATACCTGTCATATCCGAGTGCGATCACACAAAACAGTCGACGTTAACTTTATGATAATTTATAAACCTTAACTTGAGCTTGGAGTTTAATCATGTCCCCAGATGAAACTTCCTCTCCAAGAAGTCTTTGAATAAGGTCACTTTCTCGAGTTCCTCTGCGGTTGACTTAGTCGCATCCGTCTCCTCTGGTACCTGAAAATATCTCGGAACATGATAGGATTCCGATGATACCTCGCTCTTATCGTCTTCATTCAGAAAGGGAGAAGGCATCGGCTCCTATAATTTCTATTTATCAAATTCTTTTCCCTTGCTGCTGGAAATAGTTACTGCATTCATTTCCCTTACCACCGGTTGATCTCCTTTTGTCTGCTTGATTCCTTTCGAGGTTGGGAATTTCAACAATTGATGATATGTTGAGGGTACAACCCTCATCTTGTGTATCCACGACCTTTCAAGGATTACATTGTAACCTATATCGTCATGTACCACTTCTAATAGAGTGGTTTTGATCAATCCTTCGGCGTTTGGGGGCAGCAAAATCTCTCCTCAGGTTTTCACACTTGTCAAATTGAATCCAGCTAAGAGTTTTGTCGTCGGAATGATCCTTCCAGTCACTTTGCTTGCTCCAAGACTCTCCATTGGATGATGTTGGTTGAGCTTCCTGGGTCAATCAAAACACGTTTAATTTTAAAATCTAAAACATTGAGAAAGATTACCAAAGTGTCATTTTGTGGCAGGAGGAGTCCGTTAGCGTCTTCCTCCATAAAGGTGATATAATCTTTCGTGACTTCCCGGAGTATCTTGTTGAGAGTCACTGACATCTTTGTTTTCTTGCCATTGATAGGGTCACACCATTAACTTCATTCCCTCTGAAAATCATGTTGATAGTCAATCGAGGGGAGCCCTCCACTACCTTCGAAGGCTCGGCATTGTCCTGGCTTTGGCCATAGTTGTTCTTGGCTCGGTCACTTAACAATTCCCTGAGATGGCCATTCTTCAACAATGTTGCTACCTCTTCACATAGATGCTGACAGTCCCAGTTCTATAGTCGTGAGTCTCATGATATTCAGACCAAAAATTGGGATCCCTCTGGCTAGGATCAGAACGAATTGACTTCGGGAACCGTGCTTCTTTGATATTCTTCATCACTGATACCAACTCTACAAAGCTGATGTTGAAGTTGTAATCCGATAACCTGGGATATGAGGGGTCACGGGCCCCTGGTATCTCCTTCTCTTAGAATGATCTACTTCTACGGCCCTGATCGGTTCTTCTAACGAGAGTGAACCTATCCAACGACCAAAACCCTTTGCTGTTCCAACCATTGGTTCTTTCATATGGCAAAACAATGACCTCTAGACGACCGCCGATCCACATCGAAGTCGCTTTTAACTTTATCCTGGTTTGTTTCTCGATCCCGTCCCTTGGTTGATACTTGGAACCCGAGATGATTGTCCTCTATCCTTATCTTTGACTCATAACAATTATTGACATCCGCCCATGTGGTAGCTTGGAATTCGAGCATGTTTTCTTTCAACTTTCGGGAGGCATCAGAGCTCCATGTATTCAAAACCTTTGTGAACGCCTCCGCTGCACACTCATCTGGTACAACCGGTAGTAGCATCCTCTCTTTCTGGAACCGGATCATAAATTCTCATAGCAAATCGAACTCACCTTGTGCAATCCTGAATATGTCCCTATTAATAGCTTGGTGTATCGACCCGACCAGTTATCTTGAGAATTTGCGTTCCGTTCGGTGGCTTAAGGTCTCGAGCAACTTCGTATTGTGTATCGTGACTTGCATGTGTGGCCGAGTTCGATTTTCGGATGATGCGGGATTGATTTGGAAGAATGATTTTTGTTTTGGAAGCTTAAGTGGCAAGAGTTGACCGGAGTTTGACTTTAGTGTAGACGACTCCGCAATAGTATTTTGATGATTCCAATATCTTTGTATGTACATTTTAGACTTAGATATATACCCGGATTTTGATTTGGAGGTCCGTAGGTTGATTTGATATATTTTGGCGAAAGTTGGAAAAGTTAAAAGTTTGGAAGTTTGAGAGGTTTGACCGAGAGTTGACTTTGTTGATATCGGATTTTGATTGCAATACCGGGAGTTGGAATAGCTCTATTGTGTCATTTGGGATTTGCATGCAAAATTTGACATCATTCCGGGTTAATTTGATATGATTCGGCGCGTGTTGTAGATTGAAAGTTCATAAATTTATTAAGTTTGATTCGAGGTGCGATTCATAGTTTTGATGGTATTTGATGTGGTTTGAGGCCTCTAGAAGGTCCGTGTTATGTTATGGAACTTGTTGGTATGTTTGGACGGGGTCTCGGGGGCCTCGGGTGTGTTTCGGTTGGGCTATGGGCAATTTCCTCCCATTTTTGGATTGTTGTCTTGTCAACCGCTATCTCCTTAATCGCGTTCATGCCTGTTTCTTCGCGTTCGCGTAGTGTTATGGTGGAATCAGGTATTTTGTTCTTCGTGGTCACGAAGCTGGGAAGGTTGTTGTCATCGCGTTCGCGAGAGATGATACGAGATCGCATAGAAGAAAGACTGGGAGGAGTCGTTAGGGATTTTGCTCTCCATGTTCACGAGTGGAATAACACGTTCGCGGAGTGTACTGGAAATTATTGTTCACGTTCGTGGCGGTGCTCACGCGTTCGCGTAGAATGTATTTGGCAGCTTATATTTTTGTGCTTTGCGATCGCGTAGCATGTTCTGCGATCACGAAGGGGTACACCTGGGCAGATCTATATTTACTCTATTTCAAGGACTTGTGATGGGCAATTTGATGTCGGAATTGGATAATTTTGGTATTGTTGAACTCGTATCGGAATGGGTGTTCGGTTTTTCTGAGTTTTTTTGGGTCCCGAGGTGCGGGTCTGGGTTTGACTTTTTAGTTTTCACTAAAGATCGAAGCTTTATTATCCGAAATTATTTCATATGATTTTCATTTATGATATTAAGTTATTTTGGCTAGATTTGAGTCATCCAGAGATTATTTCACATGAGTAGGTCATTTTAGAGTATTGATTTGGCTTCTTTGAGGTAAGTATCTTGCCTAACTTTGTGTGAGGGAAACTACCCCTTAGGATTAGAGTTATTTGTGCTATTTGTGTTATGTGAAGTCCATGTACACGAGATGCCGAGTGCGTACTCGGGCTTATATGTGGAAATTGACCGGTTTAGACTCTTAGGCTTCCTTCATGTATTTACTTGAAATTGTTAGCACATGTTATATCTTTTGTTTATCATGTTTACTCTCACATGCTTTATTTAAAGTTGTTGTTACATGTCACATCATTTACTTGTCAACTTTACTCTTATATGCTTTATTTGAAGTTGTTACCTCTTTTATCATTAAGTGAATTCCTTTATTGTTGAGTTATTCTTAATTGAAATTTTGTTACATGATATCCTTTTGTTGCCAGGTTATTCTCATACATTAGACGTAGTTGCTAATTCGTGCCATTTCTTTCATTGTTAGCCTATTTCATACACTAGAATCCGAAGTTTGCCATTTCATAGAGATACCTTCATTATCGAGTTTATCTTTAAGCAATTAATTGAAGTTGAAGTTATGGAAAGTCATTAATTTATTTAAATTGACGTTGTGATTAAAGAGGGTATTGTTCATTGTTGAGTTACTTTCCCGTTCATTTTGTTGTTATTGAAATTTATACACATTGTGCTTGAGTCATGGGCTATTTGTTGTGGAAATATTGATAATGTTGGTCCTCTTGGAAAGGTTGTGGCCTATGGGCTCTTGTGGTACAAGTTGATATGTCGTGTTGTTGTGATGTTAGCACATGTGAATTGTTGTGTGGATGTGTTGTTGTTATGCGGAGCATAAGGGTGGTATCTCATCGTTGTTGTTATGCGTGGCATAAGGGTGGCATCTCACTGTTGTTGATTGTGCAGAGTGATACGGGGGGCTATTGTGTTATTGTCCGGGCAGAGTGATAAGGTTGTCTATTATGCGGAGTTATACGGGTAGCTATCAGAGTGATACAAGTGGATAATGATATCGTCACGGCGGAGTGATACAAGTGACTATCGGAGAGATAATATTGGAAATATCAGGGATGATGTGTAATGGCCTAGGGGCATTATGTTGATGATATTCATGTGATAGTGTGATTCTCCTTGTATCTCATACACCTTACATGACTTGTTGTGTTGCTTTCGATGAGCTACTCCTTGTCCTTGATATTACTTGTTGACTTCGGTTGTAGTAGTACACTCGCACAAGCATACACCGTATCATGCCACTTATACTAATTCAGGAGTATGAAACTTAACATTTATTAATCGTGCCCTTGTATTCTTGAATTATCTGCTTTCATGTTGATATTTAGCATGTGACCATGCCGGGCAAATTGTGATTTTTAGCTATTGACCATGCCGGGCGGATTGTGATATTGAGCCTGTGACCATGCCAGGCGGATTGCGATAGTGAACCAGTGACCACGCCGGGTGGATTATGATTGTGTGCCTGTGATCATGTCGGGCGAATTGAGATAGTGGAACGTGAGTTGTCTGTGCGGTTGTGACTAGAAATATGGGCACACGGTATTGTGAGCATATGATTGTGGGTTGAGACTCGTGACTTGTGATTATGAGATGAGGTATCTCGGAGTAATTTCGCTGCAAAACTTGTGTTAGATTGGCTTGATTAATTGGTTATTATTTGTTTTCCTTATTTTGGTTTCAATGGTACTTTCACGGTGTTCGTGTTACTTTACTGTTTATATCATATATTGATTCTTGTTGACATTTACTGATTCCTACTTTCATTATTAGCTTTATACTTCTATAATGCACAAGTTATTTTGACTAGTAAGTGTCTTGACTTGTAGCTCATCATTACTCCACCGAGGTTAGTGTGGATACTTACTGGGTACAGACCGCGGTGCAATGATACTATACTTCTGCATATTTTTGTGCAGATCCAGGTATTGGAGATATTGGACCCAGGCAGAGTTAGCTTATTGATCACGAGGATTCAAGGTAGAGCTGCTTGGTCGTCGCAGTCCCTTGAAGTCTTTTCCTTTCATTGTACTGTCAGCTTGTTATTTGAACAATATTGGATTTCGATATTTGAGATCTTTCCATGTAATCGGCTAGAGTTCGTGACTCTGTATTACCTAGTCTTGGGAGGTTGTAACGATTATTGCCATAGGGGCTTATTTCATATTTATTTCGGTATTTTATATAATTCTCTGAATTAAATATCATTGTTAAATTGGATTAATTGTGGTAAGTAATCGGCTTTTCCTAGTCTTAGAGACTAGGTACCATCACGATGCCTGAGGCGGGATTTTGGGTCGTGACAATTTGGTATCATAGCTCTACGTTCATAGGTTCTACGAGTCACGAACAAGTTTAGTAGAGTCTTTGCATCTCTATTCTCTCACAGATGGTGAGGACACACTCTACCAGATTAGCTGAGCAGACACTCGCACCCCCTGGTAGAGCTGCGAGAGGCCGGGGCCGAGGTAGAGGATAGGGAGAGGCACATGTCGTAGCTAGAGCACCTGCCACAACAGTAGTTGAGAAGCCGCCAGTAGCTCTAGTTGGGGGACAGGCACCGGAGGCACCTGTTCTTACCCCCAGACTTCAAGAGACTTTACCGCAATTCATGAGCATGTTTGGTACATTGTCTCAGGCGGGATTGATCTCCATTGCACCTGCTACTTCACAGATTGGGGGAAGATCTCAGACTCCTACCGCCCGTACTCCAGAGCAGCAGGCTCATGTTGGTCATACTACGGGTGTGGTGTCGGTACTACGTGTTATTCCATTCAGCTTGAGGTCATTCCAGGGGCATCAGAGGAGGAGCAAAAGAGACTTGAGAGGTTCAAGAGGTATGGTCCACCTAATTTTAGTGTTACAGCTACCGAGGATGCACAGGGTTTTCTAGAGAGGTGTCACTGTATTCTCCGCACCATGGGTATTGTGGAGGTGAACAAAGTTGTTTTTACTATATTTCAACTGTCGGGAGCAGTGTATCAATAGTGGCAGGTTTATGAGGAGGGTAGGCCAGTTGATGCGGCACCACTCACTTGGACTCGGCTTTCAGAGATATGTTTGAGCGAGTTTGTTCCCCAGACCATCCGAGATGTGTGTCGCATAGAATTCGAGTAACTGCGTCAGGGCACCATGACGGTGTCGGAGTATGCCATCAGGTTCAGTGAGTTATCCCGTCAGTCACCTACTTTGGTTCCTACAGTCCGAGAGCGAGTCCGTAGATTTATTAAGGAGCTTATTTATGGTCTTAGATTCAGCATGGCTCGGGAGTTAGAGACTGATACTCCGTTTCAGCAGGTTGTAAAGATTGCCAGGAGATTAGAGCGTATTCGGGGTGAGGAAAGGGAGGATAAGGAGACCAAGAGGTCTCGAGATTCTGGAGGATCAGTGGATTCTACTCTTCAACTATGACCCATCACGGCGGAGGCTCGGGTAGTCGGCCAATTTAGTCCGCACTTCAGACTACTCGTGGTGCTCCAATTAATTAGGGACCTCAGGGTACTCATATGGGGAAGTCATCTTTTAGTGCACCGACTGCACGGGGTACTTACATCGATTATTCCATTTACCCGGCACAAACTCAGTACCAGTAGCCATGCCCATAGATGGGTTGTTATAAGTCTGGCGATACCAGACACATCATGAGAGATTTTCTCAAACTCGGGAGAGGTGAATTTCATCAGAGCACTCAGGTTATGGGCTCTATTATATTTGCTATTCCACCTGCACAACCAGCTAGGGTTGGAGGATAGGCGGTTAGAGGGCGCCCTAGAGAGGAGGCCCGGCCCGGCCCATTGATATGCTTTCCATGGTAGGGTTGAGTTCGTTACACTAGATGGTGTTGTTGCAGGTATGGTTTTGATTTTCCATAAAGGAACATCAGTCTTATATTGATCCGGTCCTATTTTATTGGTATGAGTCCTCCTATCGTCTTCATATATGGATGTGTTACGTGATTCTTGTACTCTGCCTATGTGTTTACCCGTATTAGGAGATTCTATAGTAGTAGCCCATGTCTATCATTTTGTTTTGTTTCCCATTGAGAGTTATGAGACTAGGATGAACTTTCGTTTATTCATTACAGTAGGTTTTGATGTGATTTCTAGATGTTTTGTTTACGATTTGTGATCTAGGTGCTATACCGGTATAGGAAGTCATTTACATATTGTGGTTTTGTTTCATGGAATTGAGTTACTGGAAGGTTTCGATTGGTGTGATGTGTATTCTACTTGTAATTTAGAGCAGAGGATGGGATCCTCGCATTTGCATGTGGTTTGATATGTTTGGAACGGGCCACGTGCCGTGGTGGAGTTATAGTGGGATAAGATCCTTGTGATTAGTTCATATGTTTTGATTCTACCTTGTGGAATGGATTTGTAGTATGGTACTGATAGGGAGTTATACATGTCGGACATGTTTGATAGTTCTCTCGTGTGTTCATCTTTCCATATTCAGTCATATTCGCATCCTTATTGGATTTAGCTTACGAGGTATGTGCCCAGGTGGCGTTGGGAGTGACTTGTTGATTTTGATGAGTCGTTATGTGATCTTCATGTTTCTTACATTGCTATCAGCGTTGTGAAGGTTTGGGATAATATTTTAGTTGTTATGAGGTTATTTACCTGTGATGGATTTAATTATGGGCATCTGTTGTGGTCAGAGATGTTGTTATGGGCATGTGGGTGATGTATTACGTCAGGTGGTCATACCTTGTGGGTGTATACATGTGCTGTGGCAGTTGGTTGAGGTTGATATAGTGTGTTTATATGGGAATCGGGTCTTTGGAAAATGATCGGATGGTGAAAAGTTTGGTTCTAAGGCTTATCGGTGTGGGTGGAAGGAAAACAAATCTTCAGTTGAGATGGTGTTGTCGTGCTTATGTGGATTGGGCTGACATGGGATCACCCGCGAGTATATGTATAGTGAGTTCATTCAGTGATTTGATTACTTCTGAATGGTTCTTGGCACGTTCGAGGACGAACGTTTGTTTAAGAGGGGGAGAATATAACGACCCAATCGGTTGTTTTGAGAATTAGCATTCCGTTCGGTGGCTTATGGTCTCGAGCAGCTTCATATTGTATATCGTGACTTGCGTGTGTGGCCGGGTTCGATTTTCGGATGATTCGGGATTAATTTGGAAGAATGATTTTTGTTTTAGAAGCTTAAGTGGCAAGGGTTGACCGAAGTTTGACTTTTATGTAGAGGACCTCGGAATGGTGTTTTGATGATTCCAATATCTTCGTATGGTGATTTTGGATTTAGACGTATGTTCGAATTTGGATTTAAAGGTCCATAGGTTGATTTGATGTATTTTGGCGAAAGTTGGAAAAGTTAAAGGTTAGGAAGGTTGAGAGGTTTGACCAGGAGTTGACTTTGTTGATATCGGGTTCGGATTAAGATTTCGGGAGTTAGAATAGCTCTGTTGTATCATTTGACGTCATTCCGGGTAGATTTGATATGATTCGACACTAGTTGTAGAAGTTAAAAATTCATAAATTCATTAAATTTGATTCGAGGTGTAATTCATAGTTTTGATGTTGTTTGATGTGGTTTAAGGCCTCGAACAGGTCTGTGTGTTGTTACGGAACTTTTTGGTATGTTTGGACGAGGTCTCGGGTGTGATTCGGATGGGCTACGGGCCATTTCATCTCATTTTTGGATTGTTGTTCTGTCATCTGGTGTCTTCTTAACTGCGGTTGCGCCTGTTTCTTCGTGTTCGCTTAGTGTCATGGTGGACTCAGGTATTTTGTTCTTCGAGGTCACGAAGAGGCGACCGCATTCGCGAGTGATGATACGTAATCGCGTAGAAGGAAGACTGGGAGGAGTCGTCAGGGATTTTGGTCTCCGTATTCGCGAGTGGAATAACGTGTACGCGAAGTGTATTGGAAATTGTTGTTCGCATTCGCAGCGGTGCTCACGCATTTGCGTAGAACACAATTGGCAGCTTATATTTTTGTGCTTCGCGATCGCATAGCATGTTCTGCGACCACGAAGAGGAACACCTGGGCAGATCTATATTACTCTATTTCGAGGTCTTTTGTTATTTTATCACTTTTTGAGTTAGAGAGCTCGGATTTGGGCGATTTTGGAGGGGATTTTTACACTTTGGATTGGGGTAAGTGTTCTTTACACGGAATTGATTATATTTCTTGATTCCATCTTTGTTTTTATAATTAAATTAGTGATTTGAATTGGAGAAATTTAGGATTTTTGTAAAAGCTTTCAAAATGCAAAATGAAGATTGGAAGGTCGGTTTGATATCGAAATTGGATAATTTTGGTGTGGTTGGACTCGTATCCGAATGAGTGTTCGGGTTTTGTGAGTTTTGTCAGGTTCCGAGGTGCGGAACCGGGGTTTACTTTTTAATTTTCATTAAAAATCGAAGCTTTATTATCCAGAATTATTTCCTATAGTTTTTATTTATGATACTATATTTTTTTGGCTAGATTTGAGCCGTCCGAAGATTATTTCACACGAGAAGGTCATTTTAGAGTATTGATTTGGCTTCTTTGAGGTAAGTATCTTGCCTAACGTTGTGTTGGAGAAACTACCCCTTAGGATTTGAGTTGTTTGTGCTATTTGTGTTATGTGAAGGCCGTGTACGCGAGGTGACGAGTGCATACTCGAGCTTATATGTGGAAATTGACCGGTTTAGACTCTTAGGCTTCCTTCATGTATTTATTTACTTAAAATTGTTAGTACATGTTATATCTTTTATTTGTCATGTTTACTCTCACATGCTTTTTTTGAAGTTATTGTTACATGTCACATCCTTTACTTGTCAAGTTTACTCTTATATGCTTTGCTTGAATTTGTTACCTCTTTTATCATTATGTTATTTCTTTTATTGTCGAGTTATTCTTAATTGAAATTGTTGTTACATGATATCCTTTTGTTATCGGGTTATTCTCATGCATTAGACATAGTTGCTAGTTCGTGGCATCTCTTTCATTGTTAGCCTATTTCATAAACTAGAATCTGAAGTTTGTCATTTCATAGAGATACCTTCATTATCGAGTTTATCCTTAAGCAATTAATTGAAGTTGAAGTTAGTGAAAGTCATTAATCTATTTTAATTGAAGTTGTGATTAAAGGGGGTATTGTTCATTGTTGAATTACTTACCCGTTCATTTTGTTGTTATTCAAATTCTCTACAGATTGCACTTGAGCCGTGGACTATTTGTTGTGGAAATATTGATATTGTTGGTCCTTTTGGAAAGGTTGTGGCTTATGGGCACTTGTGGTACGAGTTGATATGTCGTGTTGTTGTGATGTTAGCACATGTGAATTGTTGTGTGGATTGGTTGTTGTTATGCGGAGCATAAGGGTGGCATCTCATTGTTGTTGTTATGCAGGGCATAAGGGTGGCATCTCATTGTTGTTGATTATGCAGAGTGATACAGGTGGCTATTTTGTTATTGTCCGAGCAGAGGGATAAGGGTGGCTATTATGCGGAGTGATATGGGTGGCTATCAGAGTGATACATGTGTCTAATGATATCGTCAGGGCGGAGTGATACGGGTGGCTATCAGAGAGATAAGGGTGACAATGTCAGGGATGATGTGTGATGGCTTGGGGGAATTATGTTGACAATATTCGTGTGATAGTGTGATTCTCCTTGTGTATGTCATACACCTTACGACACTTGTTGTGTTGCTTTCATTGAGCTACTCGATGTCTTTGATATTACTTGTTGACTTGGGCTGTAATAGTATACTTGCACAAGCATACACCATAGCATGCCACTTATACTAGTTCAGGAGTACAAAACTTAACATTTATTGATCGTACCCATGTGTTCTTGTATTATCTGTTTTCATGTTCCTATGACCATGCCGGGTGAATTACGATTTTGAGCTTGTGACCATGCCTGGAGGATTGTGATATTGAGCTTATGACCATGCCGGGCGGATTGTGGTATTGAGCGTGTGACTATGCCAGGCGGATTGTGATGGTGAGCTTGTGACCACGTTGGGCAGCTTGTGATTGTGCGCCTGTGATCATACCGAGCGGATTGAGATAGTGGCACCTGAGTTGTCCGTGCGGTTGTGGCTAGAAATGTGGGCACAAGGTGCCGTGAGCATATGATTGTAGGTTGAGACTCGTGACTTGTGATTATGAGATGAGGTATCTCGGAGTAATTTCGTTGTGAAACTTGTGTTAGAACGGCTTGATTAATTGGTTGTTATTTATTTTCCTTATTTGGTTTCAATGGTACTTTCACGGTGTTCGTATTACTTTACTGTTTATATCATATGTTAATTTTTGTTGCCATTTATTGATTCCTGCTTTCATTATTAGCTTTATACTTCTATACTGCACAAGTTATTTTTATTAGTAGGTGTCTTGACTTATACCTCATCACTACTCTACCGAGGTTAGTCTGGATACTTACTGGGTATCGACTGTGGTGTATTCATACTATACTTTTGCACACGATCCAGGTATTGGAGATATCAGACTTAGGCAGATTTAGCATATTGATCACGAGGATTCAAGGTAGAGCTGCTTGGTCGTCGCAGTCCCTTGGAGTCCTTTCCTTTCATTGTACTGCCAGCTTGTTATTTGAACAGTATTATATTTCGATATTTGAGATCTTTCCATGTATTCATGTAGAGTTCGTGACTCTGTGTTACCTAATTTTGGGAGGTTGTAGAGATTATTGCCGCACAGACTTATTTCACATTTATTCGGGTAATTTATATAATTCTCTAATTTAAAATATCATTGCTAAATTGGGTTAATTGTGGTAAGTAATCATCTCACTTAGTCTTAGAAACTAGGTGCCATCACGACGCCTGAGGCGAGATTTTGGGTCGTGACACTTGGACCTTCCTTGACATGGCATCTACCTTAATAAATAAATCTGCAAGCATCTAAAAAGGGTCAATTGAATGCTCGGGTAAGAGTGAATACCATATCAGGTTCCCTTTTTTTAGGGTTTCAGCAAACTTCTTCAGTAAGACCGATTCAATCTCTTGATTAGCCAAATGGTTCCCTTTCACAGCAATGGTGTAGGTTATGATGTGCTCCTGCGAATTCGAAGTCTCATCATATTTTGGTATGTCTGGCATCTGAAACCTCTTCGGAATTAACTCTAGTGTTGTGCTCGGTTTAAACGACAATTGTGTATATTTTTTTGAATCCGGGTCTTTTAGTATTAGTGGTGCATCCGGAATCTGATCCACCTGAGCGTGAAACTCATTTGCATTTTGATCCATTCATTCGTTCATTTCCCTCATAAACCTCATGAGCTCGGTTTTGAATGGATTGTTCCCATTGTTGTTTCCGGATCTACTACCGGTCCCTCCGGCTTCGTCGAAACCATCCTCGTCTCTTGGGGTGTTGTTGTCGACCCTCTGAGCTGTTTGGTTTATAGGAGCACTAAGAGGAGTCGGGCCCCTTTTGTTCGCGTTATTGGAGGTGCCTGATAAACACTACTAAAAATCTGGGCAAAACCGTCCAAAGAAACCGACCAAAGTTGGTCGGTAATAGCCAATAACTGTCCAAAACGCGACCATTTACGTGTGGACGGTATTTTGAAGGTCGGAAGGGCACACCGACCAACTTTGGTCGGTGAATTAAATTCAAAAAAAAAAATTGCCGAAAAAACCGACCAAAGTTGGTCGATTTTTTCCGACCAAAGTTAGTCGGTATTTTAATTATATAATTAAAACATGCATCATCTGGGAATCGAACTGGGGTCTGTACTATGGCAGGATATTATTCTACCACTAGACCATTATTGTATTTTGTTTTAAGACTGTCTTTTATTTCATTTATACTCTTTAATTGTATTTTCGCACGAAAATAACCGATCAAAGTTAGTCAGTTTTATTAAAAAATAAAATTACCGACCGAATTTAGTCAGTTTTTTAAAATGACCGGCCGATTTCGGTTGTTTTTTAATATTAATATTAATTTATTTTAAATAAAAAATCGACCAAAGTTGGTCGGTTTCTTGAAAAATATACTTTGCGGGACTCAAAAATAGTTTTCCCCATTTTTGCGTGAAAGAAAACCGACCAAAGTTGGTCGGTTTCGTAAACAAAATTAAAAAATAAAATATTTTGAAAAACCGACCAACTTTGGTCCGTTTTTTGACCGACCAAAATTGGTCGGTCGACCGTGGTCAGCTTTTGCCGAATTTCTAGTAGTGAAAGCTTGTTTCAACTTAGTCATCACCCGATCGTGCCTTGAGAGGTGTTTCATGATTGCTTTTTTTGTTCTCTTAAGATTTTTACTGTTTCCACGACATGTTCCTCCTCCGCATTATCGGGAGTTAGCTCCGGCACATACCGAGGGTACCGTCCTTCATGAACCGGGGTTGTTTCATCACCTTCGTTACGGGTGTCGCTGATTGAATCATCATATTGGGACAGTTCTTCGTGCCCCTCTACGTTGTACGTGATGTCGACATCATTAGTTGCCAAATCTTTCTTGTTTTTCTAAGGAAAGAATCAAAACAAGTTAGTAATTAACGCAAGGATAAAATCAATTACGCAACATTTTTCTTTTTTAAGTATAAGAGTAAAACTCAAATCTTTTACCGAAATCACCAAAATATGAGTATGTTTTGTAAAACTGTGATTTTCCCAAAACCTTTTCAACAATAGATAGGATGTTTCATTTTCAAATGACATGAGAAAAATATATCTCTATGACTACATGTCAATGAGTATATGGTGTCATGAATGACGCCATATCGTACAGCATGAGGAAAATGCATCTCTATGCATGTATGTCAAGTGTGCATGTCAATGCAATGCAACTCAGAAATAAAACCATATGCATACTCTCAGAGTATCAATTCACTTAGTTTTACCAGTCACTCAGTCCTCCCAGTCACTCGGCACTCGCACTCAATAGGTACCTGCACTCACTGAGGGTGTGTATAGACTCCGGAGGGGCTCCTTCAGCCCAAGCGCTATAAACCGCACGGACAACTCACGTGCTAAAGTATAAATATTTGGATCCGCACGGACAACCCACGTGTTACATGGACAACTCACGTGCTATAGTATCAATATCTGGATCCGCACGGACAACTCATGTGTTGTACGGACAACTCATGTGCTATAGTATCAATATCTGAATCCGCACGGACAATTCACGTGCTATAATAAGCCAATCTGTCCTGCTGCAGCGTGCAGCCCGATCCCATAATAATAAACTATATAAAGCCAATATGGCCTGCTGCGGCATGCAGCCCGATCTCATAATAATAAAGTATATAAAGCCAATATGGCCTTCTGTGGCGTGCAGCCCAATCCCATAATTATCCTCACAATCAGGCCCTCGGCCTCACTCAGTCATCAATCTCTCCAGTCTCTAAGGCTCACAATATCATGAAACTAGCCCAAAATGATGATATGATGAATCAATAAATAGCAACAGAGGCTAAGAGATGATATGAAATGAATGAATATGATTGAGTATGAAGTTACCAACATTTGCCTAAGCATTATTTCTAACATGAGTCACAGCTCGATAATTTTAGTACATAGATATTTCATGATTACAGATAAGTTCAGATAACTACACAGTACCACAGGAATAACAGAATCACAGTTCGCATGGTGCACGCCCACACGCCCGTCACCTAGCATGTGCGTCACCTCTGGGCGCCAAATAATTTATCCGTAAAACGGTACAGTTAAATTTGTTACGTGGTTTATAGACAAGCGAACTGATTTGATCCAAAAATGATAAAGAGATAAGATTAAAAATTAGATTTAGCAATTGAAATTGAAGAAGATGATAAGCCTGGCTCTGAGCGTAATTTCTCTGAGGACAAAAGTGAAAGCAATGACAAAGAGTAAGTAAAGTTGTTTAATTGAGAGCAAAAGTCAAATACAACATATGTTTGTAAAGCATTTTATGTCCTTACAATGGCTGCAGGGCCTGCTATTTATAGTTTTACCTAGGAAAACAAGATCCTAGGATCAAGCTCCTCTTAAATGATAATAAAAGAGTCATTGATATATATATAATGGCAGGCCATGAATGCAAATATTCTCTGCAACAGTCGCTCATTTAATGTTAGAGAATATTTCTTCATTGAATGTTATCCGATGGCAAACCCTGGATCTCCTCCCGTTAAATATGCTCCCTTCAGGATTTATCCGGTATCAATTTAATTCGTTGTGTCCGGTATTGGTCGTTGCCTGACTTGCCTTTTTCTTACCTTCGGTTCCACGTGTCATGCTACCATTCGATCATCTGTTATAAATTAATTTTACCCCATACAATACTATTAACCATGAGTTTGGTTTGAATATATTATTTATTATGAAATAATTATTTATTAAATTAATATTTTAAATAGATCATATATTCATCTGTATTCTTTACTTATATAGCAGATAATTTAGTGTATAGAGTTTAGCTTATACACGGAAGATTATTGTAAGCATAAAGTTTGAGTTCACAATCTACTCATGGAGTTGGACAAACCACTAGGAAGGATTGAAGCTCAAGATTAATTATAATTTATCATGATTATGAGAATTGTTTAATAATGATTTCTTGTACTAATATATTTTGTATGTATTAAACACACCAAGTAGAGATAAGTATTTTATATTGACTTAATAAAATAAATTCCCTAGCCATTAAATGTACTTATATTCTTATTTTTTATTATTATCTGTGTATATTATTATTATTTTAGTTTATTCAACGGTGAGATTCTTTTATGGGACTATATACCTGGTAAATTGGATAATTATAATATACAGGAATGAAGTAATATTTAGTTGATAGAATCCATGTCTCGGTTTAAGAATTGATGATACGCCTTTATGAAAGCTTATAAGTTTTCATGTGTAAACCCAACTGGTGAATTTTATGTTCGACACATGAAATAAGTTAGGCGAAAGTCAAAAGAAAATAATCAATACATTGAATTGTCAGTAATTTAATTTAATTTAATTGATTAGTATCTGAATCTTAACAAGAGGAGTTAAATAAGATTTACTGGGTGAATTTCATAATTACAAATTTTTAGTAAAATAATTCGTGAGTACAATTACAAATTTTTAGTGAAATAATTCGTAATTTATTATGGTGGATATTAATTTAAAAACTTAGAAATTAATTTCTTAATAGGAAGCCTTGTTATTGTGACTAAATAATAGAAAATAAAGTAAATCTTTTTCATGGTAGAATAGAAAATCTAACAGATTTTGGAAAAGGGTTTTAATCTTTAAAACTTGTGCTATAAATATACGGGGGGTTTCACCTAGTGAAGGGACAAGAAGGTTGCCGAAATTTCAGCCATATTTTCCTAAGAATTTCGCCCACACGGAATTGTTATTTTCGGATATTATTAGGTTACACAATAGAAGACCATGGAATGTTCGGGGATCATGATCGTGCAAGCAGTGGAGATTCTGTTAAGACACTGTGAAACCGTAGGCTTACGTAACTGAAGACCTGTGATCACGCTTCAAGAGGTAATCCGTATAATTTTGTGTATGCTAGTTATTTAGATTACATGTGATTTTAATATTGAAATTGATTCCGCTGCGTATAATAATTCATCGTGTATAATCTCCTCCTAAAGTTAAGTAAAATGGAGTAGGAGTCAGTATTATTACTAATAAAAGTTAATGACCTTATCCTTTTCCTCTTTGTTAGAGTGTAGGTACATGAGTGAAACGGGCACCCTCCCCCGCTTCATGCAACGTGTCAAACCTCTTCTATCCAAATTCCCCAGTTACTTTCCGGCAACCCCCCCTCTAAATCAGCTTTCTCTCTATACATATGTATGTATATATATAGAACACGACGATCTTTCTGTGGCTTTATGCAACTTCCATTTTCTTTCCCTTTAGGTCAAGAATGGCTTTAAATTCAGCTTCTCACTTTTTCTATTTGTCATATTGTTCCTCTATCATCTATACACTTACTATTTCACCACCGCTAGCTCTATCCTAACAGCCCACCGCTTCGTCCAAAAAAGGGCAAAAACCAAACCCCTTTTCATGTTAATAAATCCTCTTCAGTGGGAAGTAGTCATATTGTAGAAGAGAAAGAGAAACTCTACCGATTAACCATGTCTTCTGTCCCGGAGAAGAAGGATTTTCTTGCTGAAGAAATTGGAGTAGTAGTCGCTGATTGTGAAGTGAAAAGTTTAGTTCAAAAAAAAGGTTTAGTTGCTGATTCTTTGTCGTTTGATCAGTGTGGTGGTAGTTCATCAATTGGTTTGTTAAGTAATGGTGGTCAAGAAGGAGAAGAAGAAGGAGAAGAAGCTCAGAGCAAGGCAGTTGAAGAATCCCTAAATTGTTTGGCCTCTCTGGAAGATGCTCTTCCCTTCAGGTCAGTTTATTCCTACAACCTGTTTTTCATTTGAGTCTCTAATAATAAAAAATTGATAGTGTTCTAGTATATTTTGTCTCTTGGTGTTTAATTACATTTAATTTCCTTTGGTTGTTTAGGCGAGGATTATCCAGTTTTTACAAAGGAAAATCAAGGTCATTCATGAACTTAGGTGAAGTGAAATGTGTGGAAGAGATGGAGAAGGAGGAAAGCCCATTGAACAAAAGGAGACGTTTGACCACGGCATCGTTCTATAAATGGAGTAGCAGCTCAAGTTCAATGCCTCTCTTAACATACAGTGATGGTGAAAATACAAACATTGGCATTGACCAAGAATTCAAATCATCCACCAGCACCAATAGTTTTAGCTCCGTCAATTCTACCACCAAGCCGTTTATCAACTGATTGGGCACTCTTACATGTACCTCCACCAGTGCGTCATGATATCAAGCGTTTATTGTGTGAAAAATGTCTTTTCTCTTTTATGTTTTTTCCTTTTGGGTTGTGGACTTGTGGTGACGTTTTTAAGCTCTTAAGTTTCTTTTTTATGTTACTAATTAATTTTGTGTTGCCAATAAGTGGTTTAAGATCATATTGCCTTGTTACATTATACAAACTTTATGTTACTAATTAATTTGAAAAAAGTTTCAATATAAAAAGAAGTTAGTGAGATCAAAGAGATAAATTGAAAGAAACAGGAGGATATATGGGAAGTGCGACGTGATAACTTTTCCCTTTGTGTCGCCTGCAATTAAAGAGGGATATATGTTAACACCTTTTTTCCCCGATGGTATTTTAACGTTGTTTGTCACCACATGCTTTGTGAATTTTGCTAAGTCACCTATTCTAATTTAAGGTTCTTCAATAATGTCTGCAAGAGTTTAAGTAATATCAGGTAAGAAATTTTTACCAATCAGGTCACTTTTACTGTCTCGAGAAATATTACAATAAACTTTTAAGAGCAACAATAAATCAGAACTTATAGCGAAGAGTAAGAATTAGGAGTATTAAATAATACTAGGAAACAAGTATAGTTGATAAGCAATAATAGGCCTTGTATACGGTTAAAATCGGGCCCACCCAATTTTACTATTTGACCGAGACCGGGAGTTTGCATCGAAGGATGGCCTCGTAACGGAATGGGCCATATCACGAGGATAAGGTACCGAGTTCAGAACCGAGGTACCTGTCAAGATCGAGGTTAGTAGCGATCGAAGACAAACGAGACAGACATCAGCAAGATCGAAGATAGCACAATAACAGAAAGGCGAGATATCCGTGACTAGTCGAGGATCACGGCGTAAAATCTCGGAACAGATCAAATCAGAAACGGTTAATTAGCTAATCATGGGGTTTCCTTCTGTAATGAGAGTTATACCATAAGTAGAACTCCTCTACTATATAAAGGGGAGTATTAACCATTTGTAACACATTGTTCTCACGTAACAAAAGTCAATATAACGCTCTCTCTTTAGCTTATACTTTCTTGATCATCAGCTTGCTTTATTTTTAACTATTTTGGTATCAGTCAGTTCGAGGGCACCCTAGAGGGTTGAATTCCGTTTGAATACTGGTTCGCTTTATTTTATAGTTCATTTCTGTTATTAATCTTATTATTTGTCTGTCGGTATTAAGTGAAGTTGCGTATCTTTAGAACCTCATTATAAGTTTAATTGTTATCCAATTTTAAGGGTAAACAGTTTGGCGCCCATCTTGGGACTAAGGATAATAGTAATTTCTTAATACTGATTCCAATAATACACACTGCTTTACACTTGTTCTCGTAAGAATCTTTGTTTTCAGGACAAACATATCAAACTCACAAGCAGCACCTACACATGGTGACAACAACCTCAGATTTCACGGGGAAAATGACAACATAGCCGCCCCAGGAATCGAGGTGCCTCAGGCCGACCTCGAGGGAGCACCAATTGCAAATCCCGTCGATTTTAGTTCACATGTCGCCCTAAATGCAAATTTGGGCGTTGAGCCCGAAGGTAGTATACACAGGGAAGTTCGATAAGGTGGTTGAGGTATGCAGGGCAGAGAAGATGGTGGAGTTAGCCTCCAATTGATATTCGAAATATTACAGGCTCAACAGGCCGCTATAGCGCAACTACAAAACCAACACCGAACACCGAGTAGGATCGAACCAGAAGTCATTCAAAGGACCGAGCCTGTGCAGGAAAGGTCGAATGCCAAAGAATCAGGGACTGACCCCGTAATTATGAAAATGTTCGAGGAGCTCACTAAACGGATTGAATCGAGAGAAAAGAAAATCGAGGCAAATGACAAGAAAGTAGATATATACAACTCCCGGGTTGACCAAATACCAAGAGCACCACCGATTCTAAAGGGTATGGATTCAAAGAAATTTGTACAGAAGCCTTTCCCTCTAAGTGCGGCACCGAAACCCATTTCGAAGAAATTCCGAATGCCAGAAATTCCTAAGTACAATGAGACCAATGACCCTAATGAGCATGTCACTTCTTATACATGCGCAATAAAGGGAAATGACTTAGAAGACGATGAAATTGAATATGTTCTACTGAAACAATTTGGAGAAACCTTGTCGAAAGAAGCAATGATATGGTACCATAATTTTCCGCCTAATTCCATCGGTTCCTTCACCATGCTTACAGACTCCTTAGTAAAGCCACATGCCAGAGCAATAAAGGTTGTGACTAGAAAATCGGACCTCTTCAAGGTGAAACAAAAAAATAATGAAATGTTGAGGGAATTCGTATCTCAGTTTCAGATGGAACGCATGGAACTACCACCAGTCACAAACGATTGGGCTGTTTAGGCCTTTACTCAAGGTTTGAACGAACGAAGTTCGGTGGCGTCACGACAGCTAAAGTAGAATTTAATCGAATATCCAACGGTAACCTGGGCTGATGTACATAATTGGTACCAGTCAAAGATCAGGGTCGAGGATGATCAATTGGGGACCCTTTCCAATTTTGCTTATCCAAACGAGCTCGTCGGCAGAACTCAAAGGGATATCGACAGAGAACCCCGATCGAGCAGAGATCGGTATCTACCAAACAACGCAGATCGTAGAATTAGCGGCCTAGGACACAATCCCATCCGAAATGATCGTAGGAACAATAGAAGACAGAGCTCTTGAGGGCTCATGAGTAAAAGTGGCTTCGATAAACATGCCAATCCCACAGAAGCACCACGATTGTCAGAATACAACTTCAGTATCAACACATCAGGTATAGTGTCAGCCATTGGGAGAATCAAAGATACTAGATGGCCCAGACCCCTACAAACCGATCCATCTCAAAGGAACCCCAATCAAACATGAAAATACCATGGTACACATGGTCATAAAATCGAAGACTGCAGACAACTAAGGGATGAGGTGGCCATTTTATTCAACGAGGGTCAACTTCGAGAATTCTTGAGCGACCGAGCTAAAAACCATTTCAGAGACAGAGACGCAAACAGGAAAAACGAGCAGGAAGAACCACAGCATGTGACTCACATGATCGTTAGTGGGGTCAATATTCCACAAGGGCCCGTCTTTAAACACACTAAAGTATCAATCACCAGAGAAAAATGAACTTGAAACTGTGTGCCAGAAGGCGCTTTATCATTCAATGATGAGGAAGCATAAGGTATCTCACAACCCCACAATGATGCTTTGGTAATCTCTATCCTTATGAATAAAATTCAGGTTAAACGTGCTTTAATTGATCCAGGAAGTTCGGCCAATATTATTCGATCGAGGGTTGTAGAGCAGCTCGGCCTACAAGATCATATCGTACCCGCAACTCGGATTCTTAATGGCTTTAACATGGCAAGCAAAATAGCTAAAAGTGAAATCATCCTACCAGTAAATGTAGCCGGAATTATTCAAGAAACAAAGTTCCATGTGATCGAAGGCGATATGAGATACAACGCACTGCTCGGAAGACCCTGGATTCACAATATGAGGGCAGTCCCCTCAACCCTTCACCAAATCTTGAAGTTCCCAACACCGGATGGAATAAAAATGGTATATGGGGAATAACATGTTACCGAAGAGATATTCGCGGTCAACGAAGTGATACCGGTATCAGCACTTTCGTCAACAAAAGGATCAGAGTCTAAAGGAAAACAGGAAGCTAAAAAGCAACCACAACTACCAGCCTCGACTCAATCGGAGAAGCAGGGAACGGACGAGGACGATGACTATTGGATCCCTCGATCCTTCATAATCCTCAGGGATTCCAACGCCACCAAATCGACGATCGAGGAGCTGGAGCAGGTCGTACTGATCGAGCATCTACTCGATCGAAAGGTATACCTGGGTACGGGATTAACCCCCGAGCTCAGGGAAAAACCCATCAAATTTCTTATCAATAATATGGATTGTTTTTCTTAGCCCCATTTAGATATGACAGGGATCCCACCGGAAATCGCTACACATCGACTAGGCTTGGACCCGAAGTTCCGCCCAGTAAAACAAAAGAGAAGATCCCAGTCCGAGGTAAAACATGCATTCATCAAGGACGAGGTAACCAAACTTCTCAAAATAGGATCCATTCGCGAGGTAAAATGTCCCGAATGGTTAGCAAACGTAGTCTTAGTCCCTAAAAATGGAAATAAACTTAGAATGTGCGTAGACTATAAAGATTTAAACAAAGCATGCCCTAAAGACTCTTTTCCTCTGCCGAATATCGATCGCATGATCGATTCCACGGCCGGCCGCGAGATCCTTAGTTTTCTCTATGCCTACTCCGGGTACAATCAAATACAAATGAACCCAGAGGATCAGGAAAAGACTTCGTTCATCACTAAGTACGTCACCTATTGTTATAATGTAATGCCGTTTGGGATAAAAATTTCTAGTGCCACTTATCAACGCTTAGTAAATCGAATGTTCGAAGAAAAAATAGGTAAGACAATGGAGATTTATATTGAAGACATGCTAGTTAAGTCCTTGAGAGCAGAGGACCATTTGACACATTTGCAGGAGACCTTCGATATACTAAGGAAATATAACATGAAACTCAACCCGGAGAAATGTGCATTCGGGGCCAGCTCGGTCAAATTCCTCGGCTTTATGGTATCAAATCGGGGTATTGAAATCAACCCCGATAAGATCAAGGCGATCGAAGGCATCACAGTCGTGGATAATGTTAAGGCCGTACAAAGATTAACAGGGTGCATAGCCGCTCTAGGATGATTCATCTTGAGGTCTTCAGATAGAAGTCACAGGTTCTTCTCACTGCTCAAAAAGAACAACAATTTTGCATGAACCTCGGAATGCCAACAAGCATTGAAAGAACTAAAGGGGTACCTCTCGAGCCCGCCACTGCTTTATACTCCGAAAGCGGACGAGCAACTATACTTGTGCTTAGCAGTCTCGGAAATCGCGGTAAGTGGGGTCCTAGTCTTCGCATTCGCGCCTCTATTTTCCTTGCTTGAGCCGAGCTCTTCTCCCTCATACCTCGAAGCTGACTTTAGGCCGATGACAATTTGGATAAAGAAGTCTCTTTGTTTTTGCAGCGAATCTATGCCTTCTTTCCACCCCAAAGTCTCCACCTTCATCATATTGACCTCCTCGCGGAGCTGCTCGATCCTCTCGACCTTCTGCTATAGCTGTGAGATTGAAATATTAGCCCTCATTCCCGAATCGAGCCCATGAGCTTTTACGATTTTCATTACCTGTTCGATTAGGTCGGTTTGATTTTGGTGAGCCTTGGCCAACTCGGCTCGAAGGTCCTTGGTCTCCTCTTCTTTTTGCCCATAGAGAGGTTTAAGGGCATTTCTCTCTTCCATGAGCCCTCGGAGGTGGAACTCACACTGACTCAGCTCAGCTCGAGACCAAGAAAATACTTCCCGATCAAGCATCGAGGCCTACGCAGAAAGAAGAAAAGAAGTTAGACAAGAAGAGAAAAATGAACACAAGTGTAACACCAACAAGGGGAGTTAAGGCTTACCCAATTCAGAGCTTCCTGCGCTTCATTGAAAAGGCTCGATGCCTCGCTTGAGTCCTTCCTCGAGACCTCCAAATCACTCAGACCAGTAAAGTAATCACGGAAGGGGTTCTCCCTTCCGTGGGCTCCTTCGATGGAGAGGGTCTTAAAGGCCTGAGCCTCTTGAATCATCTCCTCATAAAACGAGGGGAGCAGCAGGGAGCCTCTAATTTCTATTGCCCCAAGTGAATCACTTAGGGCGCTCTCCTCATCTCGAGGGCCCTCGACAACCATACCCACCGTTGACTCAGTGTGGTGGGAGGCATCGTCGATCCTCGATGACTCGGAAACTTCTCCCAAGTCTCTTCCCGAGACCCCCTCATCTCGAGATGGAGTCTCTGCAACCTTCACCGATTCAGTGGCCTTTGGGGCCTCAGTGCTCATTCTCGCTCGGGCCACCAGTCCGGAGTCGTCGTCTTCAACTTCTTCATCTTCCTCCCTTAGACGCCGAACAAACTCTTCGGTTAGGAGGATGATGTTCTTCCTCGGCTTACGAGCCGCCTTCTTCTTAGGTTCTGGATCCTCGGAGGGTGAGGACTTTTTCCCCTTTTTGTCCTTCGCCGGTTTCGATGCCGGGATCGAAGTCTCCCCCTCACCAGATAAGGGCCTCATAACAGCATCTTTGCCAAGGCCTGTATGAAAGGAAATTAAGTAAGAAATGCTTCGATAAAATAATTAAAGACGTAGAAAAGGGGCTTACAATGAGTTTTGGCTTCCCATCGATCCTTTGATAAGTCGCGCCATGAACGCTCGGCATACGTAGAGGTCGAGGCCAAGTCCCGAACCCAGCTCTTGAGGTTAGGGATTGGACCGGGCATTGAAGCGACTGCTACATCACAAAAAAGGGATATTAATGAGACGAAGCAAAGGAGCAAAACAATTAATAGGAGCTAATATGGGGTTTGTACTTACGCTTGATATTCCATTTCTCGGGAAATGGCATCTTCTCGGCTTGGATTAGGTCGGAAGTCCTCACTCGAACGAACAAAACAATCAATAGGAGCTAACATAGGGATTGTACTTACGCTTTATATTCTATTTCTCGGGAAATGGCATCTTCTCGGCTTAGATTAGGTCGGAAGTCCTGACTCGAACGAACCGGCCCATCCAGCCTCGGTCCTTGTCCTCGTCTATGCTCGAGAATAAAACTTTGGTAGCCCGGTTTTGGAGTTTTATTAACCCGCCTCGATAGAGGCAGGGACTGTATAACCTGATGAGGTGGTCGAGGGTGAAAGGCATCCCCTCGACTTTTCTCACGAAGAATCGGAACAGAATCACAATTCGCCAAAAGGAAGGATGGATTTGGCCTAGGGTTATTTGATACTGACGGTAAATATCAACGACGACGAGGTCGAGGAGGCCCAACATGAAAGGGTAAGTGTAAACTCTTAAAACCCCTTCCACATAGGTAGTGATGTCCTCTTCGGGGTTAGGGATCACCACCTCTTTGCCCTCCCAGTTGCAATTATTCTTTACCTGCTTATGGTATCCCTCAGTTTTCGAGCATATATACATCGACACTAGCTCGCATCGACCGGGAGCCGATGAGGCTTTATCGGTCTTAAAATCGGAAGTGAGGATACATACCCTGGGAACACACTCCTCGGGGCACGGCTTTGCCGGTGTCTTGTCGCCAGCCGGCCGCGATGAAGAAGCGTTTTCCTTTTGAGGAATAGTTTTTGATGTTTTTGCCATTTTTGTATGGATTTGAAGTTAAAAATAGATAGAGATGATAAGATTTGGTATTTTGAGAAGAGGTTAGCAGTGAAAACCGTAGATTCGCAGATGAAGAAATTAGAAGATGTAAAAAGCTTTGGAGATTGAAAATCTGAAAGTAAAAGTTCAAAATGGTGGAGAGATGGGCTATTTATAAATTTCACAAGGACGGTTCAATATTGGCAGTGGCCGACCATCGACTGACGTACATTTAATGCCTTGATAACTGTACAGACGGGACGTTTCAATCACTTCCGTCGCTTACGTCACAAGGATGACATCATGACGGGCCGAGATAGAAAATCGAAGGCTCAATTCATTTTTTGTCATTACACTCTAAAAAATGAGGGGACTATCTATATACGGTTAAAACTGGACCCACGCAATTTTACTATTTGACCGAGACCGGGAGTTTGCATCGAAGGATGGCCTCATAACGGAATGGGCCATATCACGAGGATAAGGTACCGAGTTCAGAACCAAGGTACATGTCAAGATCGAGGCTAGTAGCGATCGAAGCCAAACGAGATAGACATCGAGCAAGATCGAAGATAGCACAATAACAGAAAGGCGAGATATCCGTGACAGGTCGAGGATCACGGCATAAATCTCGACGACTGGTCGAGGATAATTGCGTAAATCTCGGAACAGATCAAATCAAAAACGGTTAATTAGCTAATCATGGGGTTTCCTTCTGTAATAAGAGTTAAACCATAAGTAGAACTCCTCTACTATATAAAGGGGAGTTTTAACCATTTGTAACACATTGTTCTTACGTAAAAAGGTCAATATAACGCTCTTTCTTTAGCTTATACTTTCTTGATCATCAACTTGCTTTATTTTCAACTATTTTGGTATCAGTCACTTCGAGGGCACCCTAGAGGGTTGAATTCCGTTTCAATACCGGTTCGCTTTATTTTATAGTTCATTTCTATTATTAATCTTCTTATTTGTCTATCGATATTAAGTGAAATTGCGTATCCTTAGAACCTCATTATAAGTTTAATTGTTATCCAATTTTAAGGGTAAACATGCCTCTTATCTGGAGTTTATTTTAGCAATTATGAATTACCTAAGGACCAATTTAGACGAGCGATTCTCTTAATTAATAAGAATTTCTTAATTTGGAAATGATTTTAGAATAAGTTTTGGCATTATTTTTCTCCAAATAATCTTTTATCTTTTCACCTACATTATCATATAACTAGCCAAAAGATAATAATTCTCAAATCTTAACATAAACTATGAAAAAAGAGTTAAAAATAGTGCATAAAAATATACTCATTAAAGGATATGATTATTATTACGCATTGATTATCCAATTTAATTAGAGAATACGAAAAGAATCAGTTTAATTAGAGAACAAATAGTTAGCAACATGAAAAGCACCAACATTTAATAATTTTTCTTTTTTGATCATTGGACTTAAACAAATTTTCTTAGAATCCTTATATTAATTTGATGCATGTCTTCTTCGTGCTGCTAGCCACTTCCTTATTTTTCAATTTCGTTTTACCATTTGGTCGTTTTAATGCTTCCCTAGTGAATTATGTTTGGTTGATGATTATTAGGTAACCATGAAGATAATCTTTCCATAGAACACTCATATACAATTTTGGGGTTGGTGAAAGACAACATGAATAATCTTCCCTCAAAGGCAATATTTTTTAATTGGACGCCGAAACAATTACCAAGTGGAGCAATCCAACAGACAACAATAATATCTATGTTAACAAACCCCCCCCC
>AWOL01S0023996.1:11747-24531 GCA_000715115.1 Nicotiana otophora
AATGGAGTTTCGTCGGTTTCGTTAGCTCCGTTGGGTGATTTTGGACTTAGGGGCGTGTCCGGATTGTATTTTGGAGGTCTGTAGCTCATTTAGGCTTGAAATGGCGAAAGTCGAATATTTGGAGATTTTAACCGGTAGTGGACTTTTTGATATCGGGGTCGGATTCCGATTCCGGAAGTTGGAGTAGGTCTGTAATATTGAATATGACTTGTGTGAAAATTTTGGGGTCAATCGGACGTGGTTTGGTTGGTTTCGGTATCGGTTATCGAATTTGGAAGTTTCAAGTTCTTTAAGTTTGAATCGGATGATGATTTGTGATTTTAGCTTTATTTGATATGGTTTGAGCGCTCGACTAAGTTCGTATGGTGTTTTAGGTTTGGTTGGTATGTTTGGTCGAGGTCCTGGGGGCCTCGGGTGAGTTTCGGGTGCTTAACGGATTGAGTTTGGGACTTATGCAATTGCTGGAGCTATTGCACCTGGTGTAATTGCACCTGCGCACTTTGGGCCGCAGAAGCGGCCATGGAGCCGCAAAAGCGGTTTTGACCCTGTCCAGCTGGGACCGCAGGTGCGGCTATAGATCCGCAGAAGCGGAAGTGGAGCACAGATGCGGGCTCGCAGAAGCGGCCATGGTTCGCAGATGCGGACTCAGTCCCCCTTAAGTGATTTCGCACCTGCGATGGAATTTCCGCAGGTGCGGTTGAAGGCTTGCAGAAGCGAGATTTCTGGGCAGCAAAGAGGAAAATTGAGGGTTTGATTCATTTCTTCATTTTTAGACTTGGGAGCTTGGGATTTGGCGATTTTTCGAGGGATTTTCAGAGAGAGCTTTGGGGTAACGATTCCTAACTCGTTTTTGGTTGTATTTCACTAATATATAGTTGTTACCTCCAATTAATTTCAGATTTGGATTGAAAAGTTGGAAAAATGGGGGAAGAGTTCCCTAACCGAATTTTTGAGTTTTGATTGGGATTTAGACATCGGATTTGGATAATTTTAGTACGAGTGAACTCATGAGTAAATGGGTGTTCGTATTCTGTGACTCTTACCCGATTCCGAGACATGGGTCCGGGTCCACTTTTTACGACGGATTTAGGAAGTTTTATTAAAATCTTGATTTTATTAATTAGATTAGTCTATTTTAGTTGTATTTATGATATGTAACTACTTTTGGCTATATTTGGGCCATTCAGAGTCGGATATTCATGGAAAAGGCATTCTTACCGATTGATTGAGCTTGGTTCGAGGTAACTGACTTGCCTAACCTTGTATGGGGGAACTCCCCTTAGGATTTGGTACTGTTTTTGATATATGAGCGTCATGTACGTGAAGTGACGAGTGCGTACACGGGCTATTATTGCAAAACTCCATTTTCGTTTAGTAAAATACATGTCTTCCTTAACTGAGCTACACTAACATATGTAATTATCCTGTTTAGTTTAGAACAACATGTCTACGTGTCTTAATTGCTTATGTGAACTCTGTGCAGCATGCTTTGTGAATTTTCAGCTTCTTCCTTGACTTGTACTTAGTCTAAATCGTAAGTATTCGTGATGTAGTTGTATTTCTATTGTTTGCGCTGCATATTTACTTTGGGACTACGGAACGGTATTCCGTTAGATCCCCATATTCTGCATATTTACTTTGGGATTACGGAACGGTATTCTGGTAGATCCCCTCTGTCTTGCATAGTTATTTTGGGACTACGAAACGGTATTCTGGTAGATCCCCATATTCTGCATATTTACCTTGGGACTACGGAACGGTATTCCGGTAGATCCCCCCTGTCTTGCATATTTACTCTGGGACTACGTTACGGTATTCCGGTAGATCCCCCCTACACATTTACGTTTGGGACTACGGGACGGTATCCTGAGAGATCCCTGTTATTATCACTGTGTTCTGAGCTGTTGTCTTTCATTGATTCTATTCCTATTAGATTTTCGTATTTATTTTTATTGTGATATTTCATTCTGTCTTATTTCATTATATTTATACCAGTAGAGCCCTGACCTGATCTCGTCACTACTCGACCGAGGTTAGGCTTGGCACTTACTGGGTACCGATTGTGGTGTACTCATGCTACTTTTCTGCATATGTTTTTCGTGTGCAGATCCAGGTACTCCCTATCAGTCGTACTATCAGTGAGCCGGGACGGCTTTGGAGACTTCAAGGTATATTTACCGCGTCCGCAGACCTCGGAGTCCCCTTCTACTCTTCCCCATGTCCATTATCTTATGTATTTTCTTTTGATAGACTCTGATGTATAGAGACACTAGATTCTCCTTCTGTAGTTTGTGATTCACGATATTCAGGGTTTTGGGAATGCTGTGTAGTATATTGTACATGCCAAGTGGCATGGTATCCAGTTATGTTGTTATTGCTACAGTTAGTTGTTAAATTTATGTTTTTTCTTCATTTTATTATTTCGCAAATGTTAGGCTTACCTAGTCGTAGAGACTAGGTACCATCACGACGTCATACGGAGGGAAAAATTGGGTCGTGACAGCTAGCCTTCGCGAACGCGAAGAGAGATTTCTGGGTAGTGAGGTGTTTTAAAACGGGATTTTGGTCATTTTCACTTCATTTCCTCCATGGGAGACGATCTTGGAGCGATTGTTGGAGCTCCATCATTATCATCTATGTCAAGGTAAGTGATTCCCACCTATTACAAGTTAAATACTCAGATTATATATGGATTTAGACATAAAAATTTGTAGAAATTTGGGATTTTGAGGAAAAACCTAGAAATTGGTATTCTTGGATTTTGATCACGAATTTGGGCATGAAATTGAGAATAAATTCTATATTTAAGTTCGTCGTGCTATGGGTAAGGTTTATCTTCGAAAAGTTTCAAAAATCCGGGCACGTGGGCCCGAGGGTGATTTTATCGACTTTTCAAGCGGAGTTAGAAATTGTTATAAATTGGATTATAATAAGTACTAGATTGTTTATTTATGGATTTTCACGTTTATTGACTAGTTTGGGAGCGGTGGGCATCGGTTTGAGTTATTGGAAGGGCTTGAGAGCTGGTGATAGAACTTCGGAGCGAGGTAAGTCTCCTTTCTAACCTTGTAAGATGGAATTAACCCCATAGGTGAAATAATTCAATATGTGCTTCTATTTGTGGGACCTACGTACGCACGAGATGACAGGAGTCCGTGCGTAGCTACTAATATATTTATGTCCGGGTAGTCTAGGACCCAGATCATGTTATACTTGCGATATTTGTAACCTTATTTTTAATTTAAATTACTTAAATCATATTGAACTTGGTAAATGAATTTTAAAAAGGTTAAACTTCATTTTCCTTGACCGTTAAATGAGAATTGACATTTCCTTGGATAATTGCTCCTTAAAGAATTCTTGATTGGTTCGCGTTGTTCGACCCTCGGCAGTGCACAGTTTAAATATTTATGTTGTAGCGGCCGTACGACCTCGGCATGATTTGCGCATGATTGAATTGATTGCTTTGGAATTTACAATAAATAATATTGCCTCTTTGGCCTGAGATAAATTGTTAAATAATGGGAGGTAAATTTGGAGATTTCTTAATTATAAAAGAATTGCTTACTTACTTAAATAAATATTGAGCTTGCAACCGTTTATATAATCCATACTTAAATTATATCATTGATATCCTATTTATAGCCCATAGTAAGTGTCAAAGTCGACCCCTCGTCACTACTTCTTCGAGGTTAGGCGGGATACTTAATGAGTATGCGCTGATTTACGTACTTATGCTACACTAACTGCATATTTTTTTTACAGGTACATATATGTTTAGCGGCCTTGTGAGCGCAGAGGCGCGATTATGGCGGGGACTTAGGTACACTACATTCTATACGACGATCTGCAGCCAACAGAGTCTCCTTCAGAGTATTTATAATTTTTCTGTCCAATTTGTACTCCAGACAGCTGTTGTATTTTTATTTTTTTTATTTTTTATATATATTCCTAGTTAATGCTCACGCACTTGTGACACCGGGTTTTGGGATGATTATGGGTTGTGCTGTATTGGAATTTTTAAAGATATTATTATTTATTTTGTAACCTTCATCTTTTACGATTTAAATTGAAGGAAAATATGATTTCAATAGCAACAAAATGAGAACCCAATTAAGTATTTATTGTTGGCTTGCCTAATAGTGATGTCCGGTGCCATCACGACCTTTATGAATTTTGGGTCGTGACAAATACTATATTTATGACTTGTCTGTGAAATTTGATGAAAAACGAAGTTGATTTGACGTGATTCAGACGTCCGGTTGTGAAAATAGGAATTTTAAAGTTTTCTTGAAAATTTCATTCGATTTGGTGTTCAATTCGTAGTTCTAGGTGTTATTTTGGTGATTTGATCGCACAAACAAGTTTGTATGATGTTTTTAGACTTGTGTGCATGTTTGATCTGGAGCCCCGAGGGCTCGGGTGAGTTTCGGATAAGCTACAGAGTGAAATTTGGACTTAGAACATAGCTGGTGTTGCAATATCTGGTGTAGGCCTCTGATCTCACATTTGCGAGATCAGGCATCGCAATTGCAACCCATGCAGGTTCCGCATTTGCGAGCTATTTCTCGCATTTGCAAAGAATGGCTAGCCTCATAGTTTTCGTATTTGCGAACAAGCTCTTCGCATTTTGCGAACTGGGAAGGGGGAAGCCAGTGATCGCATTTGCGATCAAATGGTCGCATTTGCGAAATGATCAGGCTCACATTTGCGAGATTTTATTCGCAATTGCAAATGTAGAAGGAATGGGAGACCTTCGCATTTGCGATAGGTTCTTCGCATTTTCGGGGCTCGCATTTGCGAACTCCAGGTCGCAAATGCGACACCTGCAACTGATCAAAAATGATTTTTGGACGGGATTTTGGTTCATTTCTCAACTTTTCAAATCCTAGAACCCTATAGGCGATTCTTCCAAGACCAATTCTTTACCAAAACTTTGGTAAGTGATCCTAACCCACTTTATTTCAATTTTCCATCACATTTCATGAATTTCAACCCAAAATCTAGGATTTGCATGGTAGAAATTGGGGATTTGGGTAGAATTAGGGAGTTTTGGGAAATTGGGATTTAGACCTCAAATTGAGGTCAGATTTCAAAACTAATTGCATAAACAGGCTCAGGGGTGAATAGGTGAATGGGTTTTGGTCCGAACCTTGAGCTTTGACCAAGCGGGCCCGGGGTCAATTTTTGACTTTTGAGGGGAAAGTTTGGGAAATCAAAATTTATGCATTGTAATTGATTCCTTTAGTAATAATTGATGTTATTGAGTTAATTGTGGCTAGATATGAGTGGTTTGGAGGTGGATACTAGAGGAAAAGCAGCAATTGAGCATTGAGTGGCCTGTGGAGCGAGGTAAGTATTGTGTCTAACTTTGACTTGAAGGATTAGGAACCCTCGACCTATTTGCTATATGAAATTCATGTGAGCGGCGTATATGTGAGATCTTATATTGTTTCTTTCCCTGCCTTAACTGTTACATGCTTTACTTATATTTTCATGCCTAATTGTTATTGTTAGACATTGTTTCTCCTTGTTGAAGGTATTAGCTATCCCATAGCTTCATTGTCTCCTATTATTTGCTTAAGCTGTTTCATTGGTGATTTTATGATATATTCTGGATGGGTCTCGCTGAGTAATATTACTTGTGTGAAGTTCATAGGGTACAAGCTTTCCATTTGCTTTGGTTTGAAGTTAAGTATCGTGAAGGGTTTTGTGTCGAATTGTGAAATTTTTGTACTTACTAAGTAATTGATACTGATATGGTGGGATCGGGTTACGCGCCGCAACAGGTGAAATAAAGGTGATATATTGAGAAGGAATAATGATGAATTGATATTGTACGGTGGGATCGGGTTGCACACCGCAACTGGTGTAATAAGGGTGGATTGTGGTGAAATAAGGGTGAACTGTGATTGTGATTATTGTGATATGGTGGGATCGGGTTGCACACCGCAACTGGTGTAATAAGGGTGGATTGTGGTGAAATAAGGGTGAACTGTGATTGTGATTATTGTGATATGGTGGGATCGGGTTGCACACCGCAACTGGTGTAATAAGGGTGGATTGTGGTGAAATAAGGGTGAACTGTGATTGTGATTATTGTGATATGGTGGGATCGGGTTGCACACCGCAACTGGTGTAATAAGGGTGGATTGTGGTGAAATAAGGGTGAACTGTGATTGTGATTATTGTGATATGGTGGGATCGGGTTGCACACCGCAACTGGTGTAATAAGGGTGGATTGTGGTGAAATAAGGGTGAACTGTGATTGTGATTATTGTGATATGGTGGGATCGGGTTGCACACCGCAACTGGTGTAATAAGGGTGGATTGTGGTGAAATAAGGGTGAACTGTGATTGTGATTATTGTGATATGGTGGGATCGGGTTGCACACCGCAACTGGTGTAATAAGGGTGGATTGTGGTGAAATAAGGGTGAACTGTGATTGTGATTATTGTGATATGGTGGGATCGGGTTGCACACCGCAACTGGTGTAATAAGGGTGGATTGTGGTGAAATAAGGGTGAACTGTGATTGTGATTATTGTGATATGGTGGGATCGGGTTGCACACCGCAACTGGTGTAATAAGGGTGGATTGTGGTGAAATAAGGGTGAACTGTGATTGTGATTATTGTGATATGGTGGGATCGGGTTGCACACCGCAACTGGTGTAATAAGGGTGGATTGTGGTGAAATAAGGGTGAACTGTGATTGTGATTATTGTGATATGGTGGGATCGGGTTGCACACCGCAACTGGTGTAATAAGGGTGGATTGTGGTGAAATAAGGGTGAACTGTGATTGTGATTATTGTGATATGGTGGGATCGGGTTGCACACCGCAACTGGTGTAATAAGGGTGGATTGTGGTGAAATAAGGGTGAACTGTGATTGTGATTATTGTGATATGGTGGGATCGGGTTGCACACCGCAACACTTTTATTTATATTCTGATGTTATGTTATTAAGAGGAAATAAGGGAGGAATATGTATGTAAAATGGGACCGGGTTGCGCGCGCAACAATCTATATGTTTATACTTTTCCTTGACTATGTTAGCTGTACGGTAGTCTTAATTTGCACTTAAGGATTGGTAATAGCTCAACACTGATGAAATACTTTGAGTACTGTATTTATTTCTTGCAAGTTACTGCTTTACTTTATTCTGTCTTCCATTTTGCTTTTATTATATACCGTATGCAGATTACATTGTGAGTGCCCCGCCGTAGCCTCGTCACTCCTTCGTCGAGGTTAGGCTCGACACTTACCAGTACATGGGGTCGGTTGTAATGATACTGTACTTTGCACATCCTATGTAGATTTTGGAGCAGGTCTGGCTGATCGAGAGGTTGGTTGTAGGATTCACTGCTAGGAGACCCAAGGTAGTCCTGTTGGCGTCCGCAGGCCCTGGAGTCCCCTCCTATACCCCCATACTTTACTGTTTCCCTTATTTTGCAAACAATTGTATTTTTCGTTTGGGCAAATATTTGTAGTAAAATCTTAGTATGTTCGTGAATTGTGACTCCGAATTTTGGGTAGTAATAGTATATATTCAAAGTTGTTATTTTTATATTTCCGCGTTCATTTCGACTTATTATAGTTTGTACTGATAATCACCTAAATGTAAGAGAATTGGCTAATAAATCTCTAACGTTGACTTGCCTAGAAAGTGTAATGTTAGGCGCCATCACGGTCCCGACGGTGGGGATCCCGGGTCGTGACATGTATTTAACATTGAAAACTCTTGCTGGATCCCTGATGAAACTTTTCGATACTTGAATACGTTAATTATAGAAGATAAGGGTAAAACTACTACTAATATAAACTCTTTATGCTCAAAGAAAGAGAAATTGAAAACCAAAAAAATAAAGTTGGGAATTAATTTTAAATTATGAATGCAATGACCCAAACAACCTATACAAAATTTATAAATAAGTTACTTTTAAATTGATGATCATATATAAGACATTGTAAATGTCACGACCCAATTTCACCTATAGGTCATGATGGCGCCCAACACTACAGCTAGGTAAGCCAACTAGTGATTTAAACACATATTCAACTCTTTAAAAATTAACCGAGTAATTAAACTCTTACAACTTACAAGAATTAAGACAATATAAAAAGATATGGTAAATTAGAAAAAAACTACAGGAACAAAATTAAATCTAAAAATTCTACTAGTGTGTGTGCCAAGACCTGGTGTCACAAGTATATGAGCATCTAGTAGACTACACAAAAATTTCAAATACTGTCTGAAATAAAATAGACAGATAAAATTTCAAGAAGAGGCACTAGTTGCTGCAGAACGACTCAGAAAGGCAGCTAACCACTAAGCCTCTGGATAACGTGAATGCGCGCCGATAGGTCCAACTATATCACCTGTCTCAGGTCCTGCACAAAAAGTGCAGCAAGTATAGCATGAGTACGTAAACAACATGTACCTAGTAAGTATCAAGCCTAATCTCGAAGAGATAGTGACGAGAGGTCGACTTTGACACTCACTAAGGGTCAAATATAATAAATAAAATTATAATAGAAATATTTAAATCAATATGATTTATAGAATTTACAACAATTTTCCTTAACCAGTAGAAATAATTAAATTCCTTCAAATACGACAATTCCCCATTTATTTAACTTCACAAGCTGCAATTAAAATATCAAGGTATCGTGTAATTATTATTATTAGGCACGATTTCTGCCGAGGTCGTACGGCCCGATCCAGAGTGTCGTGTACACTGCCGAGGGACGTGCAGCGCGATCCATAGATGCATCTATACTACCGAGGCATTCGGTCCGCTCTACAAGAAAGGAGGACATTTTCTTATGTACCTCAGAAATGAGGATATATATATATAATATGAGATTAATGCAAGAGGGTGTACATTTTCTTTTAACAATTAAATAATTTATACAAAAATTCAAGTATATGAGATTTCAATCTTTTACTATTTTCCCTAACAATTCACGGTATAGTTCAAATATTTTAATTAAATAAAGAAATTCATGATTTGAGTCCTAAACTACCCGTACTTTAGCGTAAATAGTAGCAACGCACAGACTCTCGTCACTTCGTGCATACGTAGCCCCCACAATTAGCAACAATTATTAATTTAAAACACCTATGAGGTAATTTTTCCCTTACAAGGTTAGGCAAGAGACTTACTTCGGCTTGCTCTAATTTAATCCACTAGTAGGCCTTTTCCTCGATTATCCAACTCTGAATGGCTCGAATCTAACTAAAATAATTCGATACAGTCACCAAATATTATAGGAATCAATTTCATAAGAAAATACTATATTTTTCAATAAAAATCCGAAATTAACTCAAAAATTAACTCAAATACTACGCAATCGCAAACCATTTCACGCAATAGCGTAGAACAAAGTCGCATCTGCCCCAAATTAGCTTACACGATCGTGGATGAACCTATGTGATCGTATATAAGGAAACCAGAAGAAAAATACCAGCAGCTATCAGCTATCTCCCAAAGGCCAAAAATGATCTGTTAGCTGTCCCAAACTCACCCGAGTCCCTCGGAATCTTAACCAAATATACCAACAAGTCCTATAACATCATACAAACTTAGTCGAAACCTCAAATCACATCAAACAATGCTAAAACCACGAATCATATTCCAATTCAAGCTTAATGAAACTTAAAATTTCTAACTTCTACATTTAATGCCGAAACCTATCAAATCAAGTCCGATTGACCTCAAATTTTTCACACAAGTCATAAATGACATAACGGAGCTATGAAAATTTTCGGAACTGGATTCCAACTCCGATATCAAAAAGTCAACTTCCCGGTCAAAGTCCCAAACTTAAATTCCTATTTTAGCCATTTCAAGCCTAATTTAACTACGGATTTCCAAATAAAATTTCGAACACGCTCCTAAGTCCAAAATCACCATACAGAGCTATTGGAATCATCAAAATTATATTCTGGGGTCGTTTACACATAGGTCGACATCCAGCCAACCTTTCAACTTAGTTTTAAACTTTGGAACTAAATGTTCCAATCCATTCTAAAACCTCACCGGACCCGAACTAACCACCCTGGTTAGTCACATAATAATTATAAAGCATAAATTGAGCAGTAAATGAGGGAACGGGATTCTGAATGTCAAAATGACATGTTGGGTCATTACATTCTCCACCTCTTAAACAAACGTTCGTCCTCGAACGGGTTTAGAATTGTACCTGGGGTGATAAATAAGTGTGGATATCTCCTCTGCATGTATTCTTCGGCCTCCCAAGTCTCTTCCTCGACTGGTTGGCCCCTCCACTGGACTTTTACTACAGAAATCTTCTTGGACCTCAACTGGCGAACCAATCTATCAACAATGGCAACTGACTCCTCTTCATAACCCAAGTTGTTATCTTGCTGAACTGTACTGAAGTCTAGCACATGTGACAGGTCGGCATGATACTTCCGAAGCATAGATACATGAAAAATCAGATGAACTCCTGATAGACTGGGAGGCAAGGCAAGCTCATAAGCAACCTCCCCAACTCGTCTCAATACCTCAAATGGTCCTATAAACCTTGGGCTCAACTTGCCCTTCTTCCCAAATCTCATGATTCCCTTCATTGGCGAAACATTCAAGAGAACTTTTTCACCCACCATAAATGATAAATCACGCACTTTCTGATCCGCATAACTCTTCTGTCTAGACTGTGCTGTACGAAGTCGCTCCTAAATCAACTTTACCTTTTCCAAGGCATCCTTCACCAAATCAGTACCATATAACTTAGCCTCACCGGGGTCAAACCATTCGATGGGCGAACGACATCGCCGACCATATAAAGCCTCAAATGGAGCCATCTCGATGTTGGATTGGTAACTGTTGTTATAAGAAAACTCGGCTAAAGGCAAGAAACGATCCCACTGACCTCCAAAGTCGATCACTCATGCCCTGAGCATATCCTCCAAAATCTAAATTGTATGCTCCGACTGCCCGTCGGTCTGCGGATGAAAGGCTGTGTTGAGTTCTACGCGAGTCCCCAATTCACTCTGTACTGACCTCCAGAAATATGAAGTAAACTGAGGGCATCTATCTGATATGATGGAAATTTGCACACCATGCAATCGAACTATCTCCTGAATATAAATCTGGGCCAACCTCTCTGAAGTATACTTAGTCACAATCGAAATAAAGTGTGACAACTTGGTCAACCTGTCGACAATGACCCAAACTGCATCAAACTTCCGCAAGGTCCGCGGCAACCCAAATACAAAGTCTATAGTAATGTGTTCCCATTTCCACTCTAGTATAGTCATCCGCTGAAGTAGGGCACTTGGCCTCTGGTGCTCATATTTAACTTGCTGGCAATTTAGACACCTAGCTACATACTCAACTATGTCCTTTTTCATTTGCCACCACCAATAATTCTATCTCAGGTCACGATACATCTTCGTAACACCTGGATGAATAGAATATCGAGAACTATGTGCCTCCTCTAGGATCGTTTTCCTTAGTCCATCCACATTAGGAACACATAGACGATTCTGGAGTCGTAGAACATCATCCGCGCCAATAGTAACTTCCTTGGCACCACCCCGTAGTACCGTTTCTCGAAGAACCATTAAGTGTGGATCACCATATTGGCGAGCCTTGATCTGCTCAATTAATGAAGATTGGGCCACTACACATGCAAGAACTCGGCTGGGTTCTAAAATATCCAGCCTCACAAGTTTGTTAGCCAAGGACTGAATATCCAAAGCTAATGGCCTTTTCTCCGCTGAAATGAAAGCCAAACTACCTATACTCTCTGCCTTTCTACTCAAGGCGTCTGCAACTACATTTGCTTTGCCCGGATGATATAAGATAGTAATATCATAATCTTTTAGTAACTCAAGCCATCTGTGTTGCCTCAAATTTAGGTCCCTCTGCTTGCCACAAATGCTGTAAACTGCGATGATCAGTGTAAACTTTACAAGACACCTCATAAAGATAATGCCTCCAAATCTTAAGAGCGTGAAAATTTGCAGCTGACTCCAAATCATGTACCGAGTAATTTGTGGAGTTTCAGCTGACGTGAAGCATATGCAATAACTCGCCCCTCCTGCATTAATACACAACCCAAACCAACGCGTGAAGTATCACAATACACTGTATACATCCCCGAACTGGAAGGCAACACTAACACTGGTGCTGTAGTCAATGCTGTCTTGAGCTTCTAAAAGCTCACCTCACAATCATCAGACCATCGGAACGGAGAACCCTTCTAGGTCAATTTGGTCAAAGGCGCTGCAATAGATGAAAAGCCCTCCATGAACCGACGATAATAACCTGCTAAACCCAGGAAACTCCTGATCTCAGTCGCTGAAGTGGGACGATGCCAATTCCGAACTGCCTCGATCTTTTTAGGATCAACTTTAATGCCCTCGCCCGATACAATATGCCCCAAGAATGCTACAGAATTTAGCCAAAACTCGTATTTGGAAAACTTAGCATATAGCTTCTGTTCCCGCAGTGTCTGAAGCACCACTCTAATATGCTGCTCGTGCTCTTCCTTACTGCGCGAGTAAATCAAAATATCATCAGTGAAGACAATAACAAACAAATCAATATATGGCCTGAATACCCTGTTCATCAAATCCAGAAATGTCGTCGGGGCGTTAGTCAAACCAAAAGACATCACCAGAAATTCATAATGACCGTATCTAGTCCGGAAAGCAGTCTTCGGAATATCCGAATCCCGAATCTTCAACTGGTGGTACCCCGACCTCAAGTCGATCTTAAAGAACACCCTAGCACCTTGCAACTGGTCAA
>AWOL01S0023998.1:0-11376 GCA_000715115.1 Nicotiana otophora
AGAAGAGGACTAACGGTCCACAAATAAAAACCCGAGTGGAGAACTATATGCAAGGTGGTGGAGTTGTTGTTCACGATGATTCTTATAACGAGCAAGAGGAGGAAGTGCAATATGTCAACAGTTTTGAAGGGAAAAGAAACAACTTCCAAGGCCCAAACCAACAACAATGGCGACAGAAAAACAATTATGGCAATTGGAGTTCTAACAATCAAGGGAATTTTCATAACAACAACAATCAAGGAAACTGTAGTGGAAACAACCAAGGAAATTGGGGAGGAAACAACCAACGTGGTTGGGGTAACAATCAAGGCCGTCGGGGGATCGGGTTTACAAAGGCCCCCAATGTATCAACAACTGAGCAACCCACCAAAAGAATGCCCATCCGGATGCCCAACTTGCTTCACACAACACATCAATCCGCAATCTAGAANCTTGCAGATGCTTGACTGGTATTACGGTAATCGCCTGGTTGTGGGTTGACTACTGCTGTTCAGATTTTGCTATGTGGCACGGAAGAATTATGGAAATATTTCTTGTGAGGTGATTATGTATGAGGGATGTATCATTCATTTGAGTGGTGGAGTTGGGATCGGACGTGGATATTCATGTATTCAAGGGATTTAAAGACTATGAGGGTTCTCAAAGGTAGATTGTTCGTTGGTTGTAGATGGTGACGGTATATTAAGAGGTTGATAGCGGAGTGAATGTGTTATGGATAGGTTAATGTGGAATTTTCGGAGGTTCTCTACCCATTTCGTGCGTATCAAAATTGATTTTGAGGCCATTGGTAGGTCTAATGAGAATGTGTGTTTTACATCGGGTTGGCTTTGTTTACTCAGCACAGTTACTATTGAGGGAGTGTCATATGTTAGAGTTGATCTTATTCTTTTTCTGATATTTTCCATGTATTACTCTCCTATGCTACAATGATTTGTGAGACTGTTGCCTATTTACACACATGATGTGGTTCTTTTTAGGCGTTGTGGCAAAATTCGAGTGAGACGGCCCTTGGTGTTGAATGCTTGATTGCGCCTTGGTTATGGTCTTCCTGCTTGTGATATATTGATAAGTGTGGATTATGACCACTTTTGTACCTTCATGCTTTAGTTTTAGTCCGAAAATGTTGATTTATGTTGCGAAAACTAATGAAAGTGTTCAGATTGTAGGAATATTGGAGATTTTGACTCTAATGAAGAAATCCAACTCAAAGAGGAGTGTTCCGGCTCACAAGGCAAGAAGGAGTGCATCATACCAGAAGTGCAGTCCGCAGAAGTATTTCTACAAACGTAGAAGAAAGTGCAGACTGCAAAATTTTCTCTGCGGCCGCAGATCTTATGTAGAAGCCCAAAAGTGATTAAAGAGAAGTGCGGACCGCACACAATTTGTGCGGTGGTCGCACTGACAAGAATCAAAAAGTTCAGAGAGTGTGCAAAACGCCCAAGACTGATGCCTTGCTAGAAGTGCAGACCGCACATGATTTGTGCGACCACAGAAGCTGAAGTGTAGCCGCAAATCAAATTGTGAGGCAGCAGAATCTCTCAACCTGCAGACTCAAGCAATGTGCGTACCGCACATGGAATTGTGCGGTCGAAGAACCTCCCGAAGAGCATTTTCTTCAGCGAATTCTAGGCCACTATAAATAGACAGAAATTGCCTTTTTAGGTCAAGTTTTGAAATTTTCTTAGCTGTAGCCGTTGTATTTTACCATTTTGGGTAATTCTTGATCATTTTGGGAGAAAAACATTATAGTTTATCATTTTAATTTTATATTATGGCTTTAATTAGTATTGCTTCATTGTTATCTTCATTTTCTACTATGAGAAGCTAGATACTTACTAGGTTTGTGACTGAACCCTAGTGTGTAAACCTTATGGGTATCTAATTTAATGCTTGTTTATGATTGGGTGTTTGTTATTTAGACTTGTTCATACATTAATTTTAGAATTAATGGTTGCAAACATTGATTCATGCCTTTTTGACTTGGTATTTACTTGAGAAAGAGGGACCTACTCCAGGAAACCTTGGCTAACAAGAAATTGGGCTAGTTAAGTATTTGAATAGCCTAAATAAAAGGGCTGAACTAGAGATAGGGAAAGCCCGACATGAGCTCGTATGAAATATTTAGCTTGATACTCATTTGGTCTTGAGAAAGCCACATTGAGCAAAATCACTCTATGGCTGAGAGGTATTGACTGGGTAACTTAGAGTTGAGAGCGATAATATACCCCGATTACTAAAACAAGTGTTAACATAATAAACCCATTAGACGAACACCTACACAAAGGTTACATCCCTAGGCCTTTTTGCCTATTTCAAAACAACCAAAAACAATTAGTCAATGTTTAATTTTTTTCTCTAGTTGATCATTGATAGTGTAGTTTATAAAAGAAATTAGTAAAACCAACTTCATTGGAAGTGTATTTAAGTTGTTTCATCTTCACGCATCAAGTATACTCAAACACCCATTTTTAGCTCCCTGAGAAAATCGACCCCGAGTCATAGTTGGGTACTATTCTTTCAATGATCTCTTCCACCCATTGTTGAGTGTGGATTGGGAGTGGATCAATTATTTTGCGCCGTTGCCAGGGAGCTTAAACTATGTTAGTTATATATTTGAGTGTGTTTTGGCATATCTTCTTTCCCTTCCGTGTTACAAACGTGTTTAAGAAATCTTATATAAACATGGAAAACAATGAGCTCGGAAATATGCCTTTGGCGGACTTGGACGGTGAGGAGGAACAACATGATGAGGTACATCAAGTGCCACAACAAAGAGGCCGAGGACCACAAGACAACATGCATGTTCCACCCCCGCCTCCACCATATACACCATAAGCATTTCCACATCATATATTGCCCAATGGAGGTTATGCTAGTGCAATAGTCCCTCCCCGTATTAGGTCGGGCAACTTTCAAATCACCAATGTGATGCTCACTTAGCTTGAGCAACGGGGTTTCCTTACCGGTGCTCCAACTCAAAATGCTTACAAACTGTTGAAAGGCTTTCTGGATACATGTTGGGGGAGCAAGCAAACTGATGTTTCCGAGGATGCATTGAGGCTAAGGATTTTTCCCTTCTCTCTACGAGGGAAATCTTTAGATTGGTTGGAACGTTTGCTGAAACATTCAATTCACACTTGGGATAAGTTGGAGGCCAAGTTAATTGCTAAGTTTATCTCTCCCGGGCACATGGCTACACTTCTAGATGAGATCTTAGCATTCAAATAGGAGTCGAATGAACCACTACACGAAATTTAGGAGCGCTATAGAACAATAGTTAAGGAATGTATCAGCAACGATATGACGGAAAACATGTTGCAACACACCTTGTATCATGGGATTAACACAACTAATCAATGTGTAGTGAATCAACTAGCCACTTGGAACATTATGACTCAGCCTTATGCGGAGGCATGTGACATTCTAGATGAGATGGTGAAGACGTCATCGGCTTGGCAATCCCGTGCCAATGTCCCACAAGGTGATCCGAATATGATCCACCTCCACAGATAATTGCAAGACCATGGGCGAGATATTGACGAATTGACCACTACCATGACTCAACTTGCAAAGGCTCAACTAAATCAAGTGCAAGCCCCTGAGAAAGTTCATGCTATGGAGAGAGTGAATTTTATGGTGAACAAGAAGAGGACTAACGGTCCACAAATAAAAACCCGAGTGGAGAACTATATGCAAGGTGGTGGAGTTTTTGTTCACGATGATTCTTATAACGAGCAAGAGGAGGAAGTGCAATATGTCAACAGTTTTGAAGGGAAAAGAAACAACTTCCAAGGCCCAAACCAACAACAATGGCGACAGAAAAACAATTATGGCAATTGGAGTTCTAACAATCAAGGGAATTTTCATAACAACAACAATCAAGGAAACTGTAGTGGAAACAACCAAGGAAATTGGGGAGGAAACAACCAACGTGGTTGGGGTAACAATCAAGGCCGTCGGGGGATCGGGTTTACAAAGGCCCCCAATGTATCAACAACTGAGCAACCCACCAAAAGAATGCCCATCCGGATGCCCAACTTGCTTCACACAACACATCAATCCGCAATCTAGAATTTCAATGTGGCAAATCTCTCAACCTCTAAATTCTTGTCCTAATGGTGCACTAACAAGTGACACGATGGTAAACCCAAAGGGTGGTAACAATATGGGGCATGCTATGGCCGTTAACACAAGAAGTGAAAGAGGCAGGAATGCACCCACCTCAGGCAGAAGGCGACTTGCTGATGATGATAATGTAATGCAAGAAGAATAGATCCCAAACAATGGTGCTCAACCAAATGAGAAAGTTCGGTTTGATATATATGATAGTGTAGAAGAGACTCAAGGGGAGGTGAACTTGTCTAGGGGAACACATCATTGACATACCGGAGCTAGTATTGCAAAAGTCAAGGGAATCATAGCCTAATCCTCCACCTCCATACCATCAAAGACTTGCCAAGTAAAATGGTGAGAATCAATTCAAGAAGTTTATTCAAATGATGAAGAGTCTTTCAATCAATGTGTCATTGGTAGAAGGTTTGGAACAAATGCTTAGTTATGCAATGTTTATGAAATATCTTGTGACAAAGAAGCGGTCGATGAATTTTGTGACTATCAAAGTCACTCATCAAGTGAGAGCGATTGTTCATTCAATAACTCCTAAGTTGGAGTATCCCGATGCTTGCATGATTCCTTGTACAATTGGAAGTGCCGAGTTTGGTAAAGCTCTTTCTCATCTTGGGGCAAGTACAAAATTTGATGCCCTATTCAGTTTTCAAGACTTTGTGGATTGGACAACCAATACCCACTTCTATGAGATTGCAAATGGCCGATCATAGTATGCAAAGGCCGTTGGGTGTGATTGAAGATGTCTTGGTCCGGGTTGATAAATTCATTCTTCTGGCGGACTTTATAATTCAAGATTGTGAAGGTGCTTATGAAGTGACAATTATTCTTGGAAGACCTTTCCTTGCTATGGGTAAGGCTCTTTGTGCTATTGAAGCCGGAGAACTCACTTTTCGGGTTGGTAATTAAAAAGTGGTATTCTATGTGTGTATGTCCATGCGGCAACCAAATAGCAATGAGGTGTGTTCTCTTGTGGATTTGGTGACTTATGTTATTGTTGATGATACAAGTGATACTATCAATGTTGGTGATATGTTGGAGGATGTGTTGCTCAACTTTGATGATGGCGAGGTGGATGGTTTCATGGAATGTGTGAACTCTTTAAAGGGAATAGTGTCGTACAACTATGCACCCCGAAAATTGTCCTTGGATCTTGAAAATAGAAAGACTCTTCCTACAAAGCCTTCTATTGAAGATCCACCTACCTTGGAGTTAAAGCCATTGCCTCCACACCTTTGTTATGAATTTTTTGTCCCTTGTTCTACTTTACCGGTTATTCTTTCCTCTTGTTTGACTAACGTGCATAAGAAGTCCATTGGGTGGACCTTGGCAGATATTTTGGGTATAAGCCCCACCTTTTGCATGCATAAGATCAAGTTGAAGGATGGTGCTAAACCATCTTTTATACATAAAAGAAGACTCAATGAGTCTATGAAAGAAGTTGTCAAGAAGGAAATTATCCAGTGGTTGGATACGCCGGGGTTTTGTACCCTATCTCTGATAGTTCATGGACCTCTCCGGTTCGCTGTGTCCCAAAGAAGGGGGCATGACGGTGGTCACCAATGATAAGAATGAACTGATTCCTACAAGAATGGTTACCGGATGAAAGGTGTGTATGTATAATCGCAAGCACAACAAAGTAACAAGGAAGGATAACTTTCCAGTTCCTTTCTTAGGTCAAATGCTCGATAGATTGGCTGGTCATGCTTTATATTGCTTTCTTGATGGGTACTCAGGCTACAACCAAATTCTCATTGCTCTAGAAGATCAAAAGAAAACAACATTTACATGTCCATGTGGTACATTTTCTTTCATGAGTATTCCACTTGGTTTATGCAATGCACCGGTGACTTTTCAACAGTGTATGATGGCTATTTTCACGGACATGGTGGAGGACTATCTTGAAGTTTTCATGGATGACTTCTCGGTGGTTGGGGATTATTTTGATGATTGTCTTACAAATTTGGACAAAACATTCGCTAGATGTGACAAAACCAACTTGGTACTCATGATTGTCTTCCTCATGGTTGAGGAAGGTATTCTCCTTGGCCATAAAATCTCAAGGAATGGAAGTGAAGTTGACAAGGCAAAGATTCAAGTGATTTCAAATCTTCCACCCCCAATTTCGGTGAAGGGTGTGCAGAGTTACCTAGGCCATGCAGGTTTTTACCGTGTCTTTATCAATGATTTCTCTAAAGTGGTGAACCCATTGTGCAAGCTCCTTGAGAAAGATGCCAAGTTCAATTTCGATGATGATTGCGTGAGAGCTTTTGAATTGTTAAAGCTCAAGTTTACAACTACTCCCATCATCACCGCTCAAAATTGGAGTGTGCCTTTTGAACTCATGTGTGATGCAAGCAACGTAGCGGTGAGGGATGAATTGTGGCAACGTATCAACAAGATGTTTCATTTGGTCTACTATGCTAGTAAGACCATTAATAGTGCCCAAGTTAACTATATCGTTATTGTATTTGAAATTGAGAAGTTCCGCCCGTACTTGATGGGTACCAAAGTTATTGTCCACATGGACCATGCGACGCTTCATTATATTATGAGCAAAAAGGACTCCAAAGCTCGGTTGATGAGATGGGTGCTCTTGTGGCAAGAATTTGATGTTGACATCCAAGATAGGAAAGGTAGTGACAATGAAGTGGCGGACCACTTGTCTCGTTTGGAGGAGGAGGGGAGGCCACATGATGGACTTGAAATAAATGGCTCCTTCCCCGAAGAGCAACTTTTGGCAATTTCAATGAACGATGTGCCATGGTTAGCGGACTTGGCAAATTTTCTTGTGCGTGGAATAATTTCAGATGATTTCTCTTCAAGCCAAAAGAAGAAACTCAAAAGGGATTGTCAAGATTATTATTAACATGAACCATACCTTTTCCGGATTTGTACGGACAAGATAATTAAGAGGTGTGTACCGGAAGACGATCAAGGTGATATTCTTGGGGCCTGTCACTCTTCGCCATATGGTGGTCAACATTCCAGAGCAAGAACAACGGCCAAAGTGCTTAGTTGTGGTTTCTATTGGGCTGCTCTTTACAAGGATGCTAGTTAGTTGGTGAAAAGATGTGATGAATGTCAATGGGCCGATGGAATCTCAAGGATAAATGAAATGCCTCTCACAACCATTTTGGAGATTGATATTTTTGATGTTTGGGGTATTGACATCATGGTGGATTGTATGTCCAAATGGGTTGAGGCTATCGCTTTACCCAACAATGAGGCGAGAAGTATAGTGGCTTTCTTGAAGAAGAATATTTTCAAAAGATTTGGTACTTCACGTGCAATCATAAGCAATAGGGGGTCAAACTTTTGCAACAAAGATTTTGACACTTTACTTAGCAAGTATGGTGTTACTCACAAGGTCATGACTTTCTCTCATCCACAAGATAATGGGCAAGTGGAAGCCTCAAACTGGGACGTAAAGAGTATCTTGTCTAAAATAGTGAATGCTAATCAGACGGATTGATCCAAGAAGCTTGATGATGCGTTATGGGCTTATCGGACGTATTACAAAACACCTATCGGGATTTCTCCATAACCGTTGGGAATAAATTTACTCCATTTCTTGGAAAGAAATTCATTGTGTTTAAAGTGGTGTTCGACTGATCTTGTCCTCTTCCGGTGGAAGTAGAGCACAAGGCAATGTTGGCTCTAAAGAAGTTGAATCTTGATTGGGATGTAGCCGCTAACTTGAGGGGCGCACATTTTAATGAATTGGATGAGTTTCGATACCATGCATATGCGAGTTCGTCCTTTTACAGAGAAAATATGAAATATCTTCATGACAAATACATTTGGAACAAAGAGTTCAAGGTGGGCGATCTAGTATTGTTGGTTAACTCAAGGTTGAGAATGTTTCCCGGAAAGCTAAAATCCAAGTGGAGTGGTCCATTTGAAATTCTTAGTGTGACACCTTTTGGTGAATTATACTTGAAGAACAAGAAAGATGAAGTATTCTGAGTCAAGAAAGATGAAGTATTCGAGATAGCCACATGGTGTCGATCATTTACTTCACTTGAGGGAGCTTTGACATTGCTTTTTGCTGCAACGTTCAATTAGGTGCTTCCTGGGAGGCAACCCATGTTCTCTTCCTTTTCTTTTGTAGTTAGATGTTATTTGTGTTCTTAGGTGATTTGAAGTGTGTACAGGGTTGAGTGTGACTTTCAAGAATGGTGAACTGAAAAATGGCCAAGTGATCAAGGATCTGCGAACCGTACAATTCCATGTGCCACAGCAGGAGGACATTCGCGGTCGCATATTTCACCTGCGGACCGCACTATTATGATCTTGCAAAAGTGTAAAACTGTCAACTCTTTGAAGTTTGAGCCTGTCAGTGCGGGGCTAATCTGCGACCATAAGATGAAATATGCGGCCACACACAAAAATATGCGGACCATACATTAAGATCGGAGAATGATTACCCATGTGATAGAGTGCGGACCGCACATGGAAATCTGCGGCCGGACTTGACCCCTTTTCCCTCTTAAGATTCTTACTATAAATAGAAATCTTAAGTTCCTTTGACACTTTTCCCTTTCCTCAAAATCGCTGTTACTCTGTAAGTTTCGTGAAAGATTTTCATTGTCCCCCCACACACCCACCTGTGATTATACACCTAGTGCACTTATTCTATTTGGTATGGTTCATTTCTTGTTAATTTTTTGTGTTAGATTAATTTTTAAAATTTAAATTTCTTTTTAGGCCATCTTTTATTAGAGTTCATCCATGTGCCCATGTGGGGTAGATCTGAATTGGGTAGTTGATAATACAGGCTATAATGGGTTGGGTTAATGAGATTTCATGTTTATACCATGTTACCATGTCTGTTTGTACAAGTAACTGCAAAGTCTAAGTAGAAAAAGAATGTGTGTGCATAGTATTTAAAACCTACATCCGCACTTGAATTTGTTTCTTCTGCAGCTTAGGTGCTTTGGGCAACCTGGTGAAGCAAGTGCATCTACGACTGTACTTTAATTGTGCATACCGCAAAAATCTTAAAGAGATTGCACTCAAAAATGTGTGGACCACTGATGTATTATGCGGCCGCAAAATTGCCTCTACACTATCATTAGAGAGGTGATTCTAGGCCTTTGATGTTTTTTGATAAATGTGTGGCCACACTAGTAATTGTGCGGTCTGCACTTCCTGTCTACGGCCGCACATCAAAAATCTGCACACTGCAGATCTCAGTTCCAACAGTCTATTGTTTTTTTCATAATATCATCGTGTCCACAATTTTCTCCCTTGCCTACATAAGTCTTGCATATGTTGAATGATGAGTTGAAACTAACAATTTTCTTTTCTTTGATACAGGCAATGGTTCGATCGCACCACGGTGGTGAAACTACAAATGAAAAAGGTGAATCTTCTAGGGGTCGAGATAGAAGTACCTTGCCCCTTGGCCAACCAAAAACCATTAGGAAGAAGGCCACAGCAGGTAGATGGAGAGGTGCAAACCTCTCCGAGTCATGTTCCTATGTCCCATCTAGCGATGCTTCAGAGGGAAACTCAACCATATTCAGGAGGAGCAGACACCAAATCAATCTAGGCCATAGGCAAGATTTCAGCTCGTAAATGAGGCGTCCTCATCTCACAGCACTTCCAAGGGGTCAGAAAGTGCTGGCCTGACCTATGATCCAGCAGCTGCCGCAGACACAAATGCACAGACTGCATAGGATATCCATGATGATATTAGAGGGGGAGATGATACATCTACGGGTGTGGAAAGATTGAAGAAAAAGACGATATGGGAGGTTAGGTTCGTTATCTTGGCAACCTTCACTGATATCCATATGTGGTGGCCAGTATGATCCTTGACACTTGAGCAACATTTTCCCTTGAAAGATTGTGATAAATACAACCCGACAGTGTTGAGAAAGTTCAGAGCAAGAAAGGGTTGGATGTGGTTTACTAAGAGAGTTAAAGATGCCGAGAAATACATCGTCCGAGAGTTCTACGCTAATGTTTCTCTCATCAATAAGGGGACAAAGGTGACTAAAGTACGCAACCTCAAGATGAGGTTTGATCAGCACACGCTAAATGCCTACTTGGGGTTTGAGGACTTGGAGCTAAGGGAGTACATATAGAAGTGTGCAATGAAAGAAGAAGTCCGACCTTGGCTAGCAGAGATCTTAGCACCACCAGGTCCACCACCACCATGGATCACTTTTCGGGTTCCCATTTAGCGGAACACATTGAGCTTTGAGGTGAAGGGATGGTAGACCTTTGTTTGTAGCATACTTGATCCGTGCCAGAATGAGACTCATCTTCCTCTTCCGCGTGATGTTCTTGTGGCTTCTATCATGGCCAGGTACCCAATTAATGTTGGTGCTGTGATGTCAACCAATATTTCATTCATAGCATAACATACCAACACGGCCCACCTTATCCTAACGCTATCACATAGTACCTCAATGATGTAAAGTTAGATCCAAGTATATATGACACCCAGGTCAAGCCGAAGAAGCCATTTGACTGGTATTTGTTGATGGATATGACAAACCCAAAGAAGAGAGCTCAGCCTTCTATCACCATAGGCCAATCTGACGAGCCGAGAGTGGTATCCACCGACACAAGTGACATTCCATCTACCTCTGTTGAGCTCTCTACTAGTGCTACTACTATGCCTCCACAACCACCCTCAGGTCTTACCACAACACCCAGGGCATCCCCTGCTATAGCACTGAGGCCAGTTCCCATGATCACAACTCTATTATCCGCTCTACGAGTCTTCAATACATTAGCGAGTCTCAACAACGCGATGCATGAGACTACTTCAAAGCTGTCTAACATATATAGTATTGTTGCAGCATAGTCATCTATACAGGTACCATATGTATCCTATGATATTGATGAGAAGTTGGAGAATATTCTTGCCAACCAGAAGATGATCATGGACACTATGGTACATCACAAGTCGGTTATTGAGGAGTTGGCCAAATAAGTGAAGAAGATGAGGAAGTCTCAGGAAAGCAAGAGATCAGTTGACAAGCTCAGGAAGGAGGTGAGCAGACTTGTGATGGCTGGGGATCTACCTTTTGATATGTTACTTGAACTAGACTAGTCCGTCCCATATCCATGCGCACCATCTGCACAAGTTGCACTAGCTGGCCAGTCTAATGAGCCATGCCTTGCTGTCGAATGAGGTTGTTGAGGATCCATAGGGAGTTTACTTCGCCCACTCTCTTTTCACTCTTATATTTTTAAGCATTGGGGGCAATGCTTACTTTTATTCGGGGGGGG
>AWOL01S0024000.1:0-22450 GCA_000715115.1 Nicotiana otophora
TTTTGGTGACCTACGTGGTTTGGTCGAGTTAGAGGAATTTAGTTCTAATAGCTTGGTTATGTGCAGATGGATTTCAAAGTGTTCTTGATAGTTTCTACCATGGTTTGAACGGAATATTTTTTACTAGTGTGGAAAACGTGTTGTGTATTGTGATTTCCTCCTCGAAGGAAGCAAGAAGAAGGTTTCTAACTAACTGGGTATGTATTTTGCTTGTGACTCAGAGCGTTAATGAGGTTCTCATGTTTTCATTGGATGGCCTAATAGAGGTTATGCGTGGAGTGAGATTGGGATTTGCATGTGCAAGTATACGATTCAATTTCAAAAGGAAGGTCATGAGTTTATGGAGCACAGTCGATTTCAGATATTGGCACTAGTGGTATTACCTGAGAAGAGTGTACATTCAGAAGGGCACACTATGTTTTGACTTATGAATGTTTCATTGGTATTGCGGCATTCGTCTGGTTGATTGACTGCTGATATTCAGATTTTTGCTATATGGCATGGGAGAATTATAGAAGTATAACTCGTGGGATGATCGAGCATGAAAGATGTGTTAGTCATTCTAGTGATGAAGTTGGGATTAGTTACGGTGATTCATGTGCTCGATGAATTTGGAGACTAGGAGTTCTCAGAAGCATATTGTTTCGGGTTGCGGCCTGTTTGAGGTGAGTATTTTATTTAAACTCAGTGGAGGCACTAGTTGCGTTAATTATTTGTGATAGCTACGCCCTATAAGTGTGCATATATGTGAGGTTTGAGCCAATGCGCGGGCATCGGGGAAAGTATTTATACTCAAAAGAATGCTTAGGCTATGATATGCCTAGAGTTGATTGTTAAGCGCAGAGTGATAACGTTTCTCGTGTTCTTACCTTTGTTGAGAATTATCTGGGCTACACTTGAGGTTACAAAGAGGCTAATTCCCTGAATAAATGGGGTAGTTACTATTTCTGTGTTAAATTGCCGATTTGAAGTGTGATAGCAGACTTTGCACATGGTTACACTATGACGTGTTATTTATACCAGTCCAGGAGCATGAGAATCTTATTTCATTATCATATACAAGTGTACTTGTTTAATTGCTCATGTATGATATGCTGGTACTGGAGGCACAAGATATACTTGTTTCGGCACAAGATATAGAATTTGGAGATGATTCAAAAATGAACGTTGTAGCCCTTTGAATCTAGTTTTCAGAAAAGTATAAATTAAGCATTTGGACATTTGTACAGAAAGTTGTGGGTATTTTACGAAAGCCTGGTAAGTTGTCACAGTGAAATGCGACCTCGCTCAAAATTGTGCGGCCACAGAAATTAAAAATGTGCGGCAGTACTTGAAAATGTACAGACTGCACATTGGGAGATCAGATGTGGTACTATATAACCGAGGGTTAGGGTATTATTTCACATTTGGATGTTGGGAGCTCGGTTTGTGACGATATTTCGTGGAATTTTTAAGAAACTCATCGAGGTAAGTGATTCTAACTCGGATTTGGTTAACATACATGAATATATCACTATTTTCATCATTCAATTAGTAGTTTGAGATAGAAATTTGGGAAAATTTATAGAAATTTCATCAAATGAATTTTTTGGGATTTGAATGTCGATTCGAAGTCGGATTTGAGTGAAACTAGTATGGTTGGACTCGTAATTGAACGAGTTATCAATTTTTGTAAGTTTCATCGGATTTCGAGACGTGGGCCCTACAGGCGATTTTTGAGTGCAATTTTGGATGTTGTTGGAAAATTAGTATTTTCCTATGGTATTAATTCCTGTAATTTGTATTGACTGAAACAAATTAATTGTGACTAGATACGGGACTTTCGGAGGCAAATTTGCGAGGCAAAGGCATAACGGAGTAAAGAATTACACAGATTGAGGTAAGTAACTCTTCTAATCTTGGAGCTCAGAGTATGAACCCTGAATATACATATTATGTGAATTGTTTGGAGGTGACGCACATGCTAGGTGACGGGCGTGGGCGTGCACTATGAAAATTATGACGTAACTAGTTTCGTGAAATTTTGTAGTTAAATAATCTTAGCATTTTCTATTTAGTTTTATGTGTTAAAGAAATTGAGGTGAGAATCATATTAAAAATCATACTGTGGCTATGTGCCAGTATTATTGAGACCCACAGAGGTCATATTGTTGTTAAATTAGTTGTTTAAATTAAAATTTCATACTCAGTCATGTTTATTCATTTCATATCATCTCTCAGTCTCTGTTGCTATTTATTGATTCATCATATCATCATTTTGGGCTAGTTTCATGACATTGTGAGCCCGAGAAACTGGAGAAATTGATGACTGAGTGAGGACGAGGGCCTTATTGTGAGGATAATTATGGGATCGGGCAGCACACCGCAGTAGGCCATATTGGCTTTATATATTTTATTATTATTGGATTGGGCTGCACTCCGCAGCAGGCCAGATTGGCTTATTATAGCCCGTGAGTTGTTCGTGCGGATCCAGTTATTGATACTATAGCACGTGAGTTGTTCGTGCAGATTATAGCGCTTGGGCTGAAGGAGCCCCTCCGGAGTCTGTACACACCCCCAGTGAACGCATGTACCTAATGAGTGTGAGTGCCGAGCGATTGGGAGGATTGAGTGACTGGGAGGACTGAGTGAAATGATACTTTGAGAGTATGCATATGGTTTTATCACTGAGTTGCATCGCATTGACATGCACATTTGACATACATGCATATAGATACATTTTCCTCATGATGTACAGTATTACGTCATTCATGACTTCTCGCACATACTCGCCTATGGGCATAATGATGCATTTTTCACTGGCTATATGGAAAGAAAAAAAAGAAATATATTATTTATTGTTAAAAGGATTTTTTTGTGAAAAATTACTGTTTTCAAACTTATTCATATTTTTGGCAACTTCGGTAAACGATTTGGGTTTTTTACCGATATACTTGAAAAACAGGCCTATTTTTCAGAATTCATGATTAAGTTGAGCATTTTATCTCTGAGTTACTTCTTTTATTACTTGCTTTATATTATTATGGACTATTTTTGGGTATTGGTGTTGGACCCGACCTTTGTTCTAACTCGTCACTACTTTCAACATAAGGTTAGTGTAACGACCGATCGGTCGTTTTGAGTATTATAACTCTGTTCCCCCATTTACTACTCAATTTATGCCTTACAATTAATTTATGACTTATCGGGTTAGTTGTTTCGGGCCCGGAAGGATTTCGGAGTGAAATGAGACACTTAGTCTCATAATTTAAAACTTAAGTTGGAAAAGTTGACCGGATATTGACTTATGCCTAAACGACCTCAGAATTGAATTATGATGACTTCAATAGCTCCGTATGGTTATTTTGGACTTAAGAGCGACTCCGCAAAATTATTTGGAGGTCCGTAGTGAATTAGGCTTGAAATATCGAAAGTTGAATTCTTGAAAGGTTTGACCGGGGGTTGACTTTTTGGTATCAGGGTCAGAATCCGATTCTGAAAATTTGAATACCTTCATTATGTCATTTATGACTTGTGTGCAAAATTTGAGGTCAACCGGACATGATTTGATAGGTTCTGGCGTTGTTTGTAGAAATTAGAAGTTTCAAAGTTCATTAGGCTTGAATCTATGTGTGATTCGAGTTTTAGTGATGTTGGATGTGATTTGAACTCTCGACTAAGTTTGCATGATGTTTTAGGACTTATTGGTATATTTGGTTGAGGTTTCGGAGGACTCGGATGAGTTTCAGATGATTAACAGATCAAAAATTGGTCTTAAATAGCTGCTGGAATATTCTGATATCTGTATCTGATTTCCTTATGCGCGATTGCATGAATGTGTCTGCGATCGCGTAGGCTTAGTTGGTCAGTAGAGGTTTTGTTCTACGCGATCGCGTGGGGATATCCGCGATCGCGTAAGGTTAATTGGGGCGATTTTTGGGAGATTTTCAGAGGAAACAATGGGGTAAGTGTTCCTAACTTAATATTGGTTAAATTACTCGAATCTATGGCTGTTTTTATCATTTAATGGGTGAATTAAGTTGGAAAAATTTAGAAAACCCTCTTAGTTTAAATTGAAGATTTGAGGGTCAAGTTAACGTCGGATTTTGGTAATTTTGGTATGATTAGACTCATGGTTGAATGGGCTTTCGTATTTTGTAACTTTTGTCGGGTTCCGAGATGTGGTCCCACGTGCAATATTTTGAGCTAAATTTCAGATTTACTTAAAAAATTAGTATTTTCTTATGGGATTAATTCCAATAAATTTTATTGACTGAATCGAATTAATTATGGCTAGATTCGAGGCGTTTGGAGACGAATTCACGAGGCAAAGGCATACCAGAGTAAAGAATTACACGGTTTGAGGTAAGTAACACGTCTAAACTTGGTCCTGAGGGTATGAATCCCCGAATTTGGTATGATATATATTGTTTGGAGGTGACACACACGATAGGTAACGAGCATGTGGACATGCACCATATAAATTGTGTCATGAATAAATCATGTGGAGTTGTAAGATTAATGAATCATGTTATTATCTGAACATTCTCCACGTGTTTGAGAAATTGAGTTGAGACTCCTATTAAAGATCATATTTAGGCTACGTGATAATATTTTGGGACCCATGGGGTCGTGTTGTTATAGAATTAATTGTTCAAAAATATACATTTCATACTCAGTAATATTTGTCCACTATGAGGATATTTATGGGAATGAGTTGCGCAACGCAGCATGCCATAATCGCTTTATACAATATTATTATTTGGATTGGGGCTGCCCACCTACAACAGTCTATATAGGCTTTACTATTTTATGGATTGAGGCTGCCCGCTTGCAGCAGGCCTTATAGGCTTTATTATTATACGAATCAGGATTGCCAGCCTGCAGTAGGCCATATTTACTTTATATCACGCTTGGGCTGAAGGAGCCCCTCCGGAGTCTGCACACACCCCAGTGAGCGTAGATGATTATGTATATTCGAGATGGATTTTCAAGGCATGAACTTGCCTTACTTATTTGTATTGTAATGAGTTTACTTGGACATGAATTTTGTCCGTATCATTTATATTTGGGTATAAATTATCCCAGGGCTGGATTGGCCTTATACGGTACTGGGTGACTGACTGACAGTCGATGTGTATATATATATATACGGGTTGGAACACCCCTAGACTGGATTGGCCATAAAAAAGTATCGAGTGACCGGATAATTTGTGACCAGTATTTAGATGAGGTCTTTCTACTGAGATGTTATATTTTTCATATCATGCAGTATTGATCTATTTCACTTGTACTGAGTTTAACTGTTAAATTTGAAAGTATGTCTACATTTTGTACTATTATTATACTAGACTGTACCTGCGGAGCTCGTCAATGCTTTCAGCCCAGAGGTTAGTCTTGTTACTTATTGAGTTAGTTGTACTCGTACTACACTCTGCACCTCGTGTATAGATTCAGGTGCTCCCGGATACGACGACTGCTAGAATTCAGAGTTATTTACGTTGGAAACTATCAAAGTAGCTGCTTGACGATCGCAGACTTGATTCCCTTCCTGTTTAGTTATTGTACTGTTCTATATTTTCAGACAATGATTTTTATTAGTCAAACTTTGTATTCATTTAAATGCTCATGTACTCAGTGACACCGGGTTTTGGGAGTGTCATATTTGTATTTGTGAGAGTTTTTCTCTGAATTTAATTATTTGGTTTTCAAACTTAAAAGATATGGTGGTTTATTGGGATTGTCGGCTTGCCTAGTATTGAGATAGGCGCCATCACGACAGGTAAGATTTTGGGTTGTGACAGTTAGTTTTGTTACTTATTGAGTACATGAGGTCGGTTGTACTCATACTACATTTCTACATCTTGCGTGTAAATATTGGATGCTGATGTTGCTGGGATCGACGTGAGCTGGATTTGGAGACGTACACGTGTTCGTTCGTAGCTGCCTCTTGTTCATGGTAGCCTTAGATTTATAAAAATCTGTTTATGTACATTTCGAACAGATGATGTATATATTTCATGCCAACTTTGTAAATTCTAATCTTAGAAACTCATGATTTGTACTACCAGTCATTGGGGAATGTATAAGATTTAGATATTTTCTTTTACTTAATTGTCTTGTTAAATTATATTGAAATTGGATAGTGAATAATTGGCTTACCTAACGAATTAGGTTAGGTGTCATCACGATTAGTTGAATTTTGGATCGTGACACAAGGTCAACATGCATGCCTATCAAAATAAGGGTATTTTTGTAATTACTACTACTTAATAAGAGGGAATACATGCACCTCAAAGGTCAACATGTCTGCCCCTCAAAATAAGGGTATTTTTTCAATAAAACATAACAATACGATTGACTGGAAAAAAATCCACTATAGCTACTACATAAAAGTTTTAGTACTTTGACGAAACTGCCTCTTACTTATCAACAACCAGTAGCACATTCTTTTGACAAGTGTCAACTCTCCGTCCATTTGTCATGGTAATTAATGTCAGGATCCATGTGGCTTTTCACAACGAAAGGAGTACTGCTCACACCAAAACCTAGAGACTATTTCCCTACACCTTCCCATGCTAATTATAGTTTCTTCTTTTTCTTTGTTTAATATATTTGCAGTATAATTTATTTCGTTGTTTTGCCATATTACTACATTCAACTTTCATTTTTAATTTTAATTACATAACATTAAAAAACATACTTTACGGTTGGCATTTGAATAAAAGTCAAAAGAAACAATAAAAGTAACTTTGGATAACTTAATGAAACAACTACAGTAAATCATATTTGGCAACCAACGAGAAAGCAAAGCTGGAGGAGACGACCCCAGAGATAGTAAAACTATCAAATATTGCACTATAGAATGACAATTACAAGTTGATCAGTTCAAATATTAGTACTCTAATCTCATTTCTTCCACCTAAGTTAGAGATAAATTGTCACGACCTAAACTCCCTCTATATAACGTCGTGACGGCACCTAATCTCTACGACTAGGTAAGCCTAACAAATTGCAAAAAATAACAAAACAAAAGCAAAACTTGGCAACTAACATCAGTGGATAACTGAGTAACTAGTAACAATGTCGTTCGGCATGTACAATAACCAATATTCTATAAATACACAGTCTTCCCAAAACCCGAAACATCATAAGTCATAAACTACAGAAGAAAATTAGAATCTCTATACACCAGAGTCTAATAAAAGAAATACGGAAAGTAGATGACATAGGAGAGAATAGAGGGGGCCTCCGAGGTCTGCGGACACGACAGATATACCTTGAAATCTCCGTACAACAACAAGCACTCTCATCTAGTAGCGGGGCTGATAAGAAGTACCTGGATCTGTATACAAAACATGTGCAGAATAGTAGCATGAGTACACCATAACGGTACCCAATAAGTGCCAAGCCTAACCTCAATAGAGTAGTGACGAGGTCAGGTCTGGGCCCTACTGGATATAATAATAAGACAGATGCTATAAATAAAAAATAAAGTAAAATGGAGAAGATAACAACAAATATTCACAAGGCAATAACAACACCGCACAATGATATAACAACATGGGCGCTCCCGAGATACCGTTTCGTTGTCCCAAAAGTAAATATACAGGGAGAACTCCCGAGGTACTGCCTCGTAGTCTCAAAAGTAAATATGCAGGGAGAACTCCCGAGGAACCGCCTCGTAGTTTCAAAAGTAAATGTGCAGGGAGAACTCCCGAGAAACCGCCTCGTAGTCTCATAAGTAAATGTGCAGGGAGAACTATCGAGGAACCGCCTCGTAGTCTCAAAAGTAAACACACAGGTCAAACCGATAAATACAACAATTAACAACAAAATTTCTATAGTTATACTGATAAAGAATAAATGAAAAGCAAGAAATCAACTAGGCATGCTTCATAGAGTTCAAATGAGAAGTTAAAGCACGTAGACATGCGATATTACACTAAACAAGACAACTACACATATTGAAACAACTCAATTAAGAATGAAAACAGACTAATACTCATTTAAACGGTATAACTCAAATTAAAGGAAAAGCAGGTTGCTACTCAGTAAAATAAATCAAGTTTTACAACAAGTAGCCCGTGTATGTACTCATCACCTCATGTACACGTCGCTCACATATCACAACAACGCCAAAAACCTAAGGGGATTTCCCCACACAAGGTTAGGCAAGCCACTTACCTCAAACCAAACTCAATCAATCGGTAACAATACCTTTTCCATGAATATCTGACTCCGAATGGCCCAAATCTAGCCAAAATCAATTACATACCATAAATACAACAATAAGAAATTAATCTAATTAATGAAATCAAAACTAAATCAAGAAATTAGAAAAATCGCCCCAAAATGTCTCCCTGGGCCCACGTCTCGGAATCGGGTAAAAGTCACAAATTATGAACACACATTCACTCATGAGTTCACTCGTACCAAAATTAACCAAATCCGATGTCAAAATCTCAATCAAAACCCAAACATCTTGGTTGAAGAACTTCTTCCCATTTTCCCCAAAATTTTAACCCAAATTCGAAATTAAATGATGAAATCAACCATAGATTAGTGGAATATAACCATAAAGGAGTTAAGAATCGTTACCCAAAAGCTTTATCTGAAAATCTCTCAAATAATCGCCCAATCCGAGCTCTCAAAGTCCCAAAATTGAAAATGGAATAAAACCCTCGAACTTCCTATTTTCTACCCAAGAGATCTCGCACCTGCGGACCACCAATCGCACCTGCAAAATTTTCATCGCAGGTGCGGAAATGGCTTAAGATGACTCGGACCGCTTCTGCGATCAGATGGTCGCACCTGCGGACAATGGTCCGCTTCTGTGATCTCCCCTTCTAGCTCACTCTCTACATCTGCGGGATCGCAAATGCGAAAATTCCCTCACCCCTGCGACCCCTGTCCATCTCCTCAATCTCGCTTCTGCGCTTGGACTCTCGCACGTGAGTGACCGCACCTGCGGTCTCCCCACCGCAGGTGCAAAAACACCAGAAACCAGAAACTTCAGCAAGCACACAAGTCCAATTTTCGATCCGTTAAGCATCCAAAACTCACCCGAAGCCCCCGAGACTTCAATCAAACATACCAACAAGTCCTAAAACACCATACGAACTTAGTCGAGCCCTAAAATCAAATCAAACAACGCTAAAAATACGAATCACCCTCCGATTCAAACTTAATGAACTTGAAGCTTTAAATTTCTTCAACCGATGCCGAAACCTATTAAATCACGTCTGATTGACCTCAAATTTTACGCACAAGTCATAATTGACATTACGGACCTACTCTAACTTCCGGAACCTGAATCTGACCCCGATATAAAAAAAATCTACTACCGGTCAAAATCTCCAAAAATTCGACTTTCGCCAATTCAAGCTTAAATCAGCTACAGACCTCCAAAACACAAACCGGACACACCCTTCAGTCCAAAATCACCCAACGAAACTAACGGAACCGACGAAACTCCATTACGAAGTCATTTTCACACAGTTCCAACTACGATCGGGACTATTACTCTCATAACAATCGGCCGGGTCGTTACATAAATTTTTTACTATATCATGCAAAAATAATTGAAAAGTCATTAATAATTTATCACTCTTAACATAGTTATTCTTTGGCGATAATATTTATTAAAAAAGTCCAACCTAATGTCACAGTGTTTCCCGTGTACTATTTCAAGTGTAATAATAATTTTCACTTGCAAACCCTTCAGCTTTTATTCCTAGTGAAATCAATGTAAAAGCATAACTTCAACTTTCGAATACTTTTTTCCAACTTCAATTTCATATATTCTTTCACAATTTCAACTAAATATTAACCAAATGCCTACTAAGATTACATAAAAGCCAAAGTGATAGAAGGAATCGCTAGAGAGTAAAGATTATTGAGATTATTTGATTATGACAAAGTCAAATAGGTTTTCTCACTGAATTACCAAAAAGTTGAAGAGGTAAATTCTAATTTATACTTGGTAAAAATATTTATTGATGAAGTTTAACAAAAAAGGAATATATGGGACTTATAACGTCGTAGAAATTTTAGTTGTAAAATACTCAAAAATAGAATAGAAAAGGTAGTAAACTTTGTGTAACATAGCCAACTAATCTTACATAGACAAAATGTAAAGTTGTTCTGTTTGATGCTAGAGTAAACTTGTGAACCCCAATAATCTAAAGATTATAAGTAAAATTAGAGAAAGTACAAATTATAAATAAGATTTCCCCCCTAATATCTCCTTTTTTAAACGTGGCTAATTGAGATTTAGAATGATCAAAAGTTGAAAATAGAATAAGGGTAAAACAAAGGCTATAATCTCGTGTTTTAGTCGCTTATTACATTCTAATTCACCGCACTTTACTTGTGTTGAGCTTTAATTGGTGGTGTTTTTGCACTTATTATGTGTTTTATGCCTTGTAGGAGTGATTCCGAGCCATTAAGATATTTTGGAGCTAATTTGAACAAGTTAGAGGTTTGAAGTTTGAGTAAAAGTCCAAGCAATTAAGTCGGGACCACGTTCGGGGGTCGAAGACCAAGTCTGAACGTCAAAAAATGAGAAAACGAATTCACTCTGAGACAATTGCACTACCGCCCCGCGGGGCGCTANCCAAGCAATTAAGTCGGGATCACGTTCGGGGATCGAATACCAAGTCTGAACGTCAAAAAAATGAGAAAACGAATTCACTCTAAGAAAATTACACTACCGCCCCGCGGGGCGCTAATGAAAAAAGTGGCCAGAAATGAGCTTTTCAAACTTTCTGGAATTACCTACATGCGCGCCGTGGGGTGGCGCGGGGCGCGACGCGGTAGCCCAAAAATGTTAGAGTGACTTCCCATTTCCGCTAAAAAAGGATAGTTTTGTTCGGGGTTTGTTTCGGGTGCGGCTTAAATATACCAAAACATCATTTTAGATGGACTTTTGATATATTTTCGACCTAAAGAGGCTAAGGAAGAGTTGGAAGAAAACAAGCACAAGGATTTTATCATTCCTTCCTCACTCAAGATCCGGGTTTGGATTGAATTTATGTTTTTCTAGACTTTAGTTATATTTGTGAAGAACTTCTCCATGTCTATGGAGTAGATCTTTTTGGATTTTGATGGATTTGGTGTATTGATGATTGTTTGTGGATTATAACTCTATTTTTATGTATTTGAATCATTTTTGGAAGATTTAATTATTGCATCTATATTCACTTATTCTTGTAATTGAAAGAGGCATAATTTGTGATATCTTTGCATTATCTTGTTGGTTAAGTAATCAAAAGAGTCTAGTTGAATCATTGATTAAATTTAGTTAAGAGAATATTCAAAAGAGGTTTTCCTAAATGTAATGACCCAACCAGTCATTTTGACTTTTAGAACCCCATTCTCCTAAATAAAACTCTCTGTATGTGCTTTTATTAATCTATGACTTGCGGGGATGGTTGGTTCGGGATTTGAAAGTGTTCAGATTGAAATAGGAACACTTGGTTCCTTAAGTTGGCCTTAAAATGCTAAGTTTGACTTCGGTCAACATTTTGAGAAAATGAGTCCGGAATCGAGATTTGACGGTTTCAATAGCTCTGTATGGTGATTTTAGACTTAGGAGCATGTTCGGAATTTTATTTGGAAGTTCGTAGTTAAATTACGCTTGAAATGGCTAAAATAGGAATTTAAGTTTGGAAGTTTGACCGGGGAGTTGACTTTTTGATACCGGAGTCGGAATCCAGTTCTAAAAATATTTATAGCTCCGTTATGTCATTTATGACTTGTGTGCAAAATTTGAGGTCAATCGGACTTGATTTGATAGGTTTCGGCACCAAATGTAGAAGTTGAAAATTTTAAGTTTCATTAAGCTTGAATTGGAGTATGATTCATGATTTTAGCATTGTTTGATGTGATTTGAGGTTTCGACTAAGTTCGTATGATATTTTAGGACTTGCTGGTGTATTTGGTTGAGGTCCCGAGGGGCTCGGGTGAGTTTCGGACGGATAACGGATCATTTTTGGCCTTTGGAAGATTCTTCATAGCTGCTGGTATTTTTCTTCTGATTTCCTTATATGGGATCGCATAAGTTCGTCTGCGATCGCGTAGGGTAATTTGGGCAGAGGTGACTTTGTTTTACGCGATCGCGTGAGATAGTTTGCGATCGCGTAGGCTTGCTTGAGGCAGTGATATTTTTGTGCTTCGCGATCGCATGAATTGGTTTGCGATCGCGTAGGCCTGTAAGTTTGAACTTCGCAATCGCATGGACATGTCCGCGATCGTGTAGGTTTATCATTAAATTGGTGAATTAAATTGGAAAAGTTTGAAAAACGCTCTTGGATAGATTTGAGGCCTGAATTGTTATCGGAATTTAGTAATTTTTGTATGGGTAGACTCGTGGTTGAGTGGGCATTCATATTTAGTAACTTTCGCCGGATTTCGATACATGGGCCCCACGGATGATGTTTTAGTTAATTTTGAATTTTTATTGAAAAATGTAGTATTTTTTTATGAAATTGATTCCTATAATTTTTAGTGATTGTATCGAATTATTTTGGCTAGATTCGAGCCATACAGAGTTGGATAATCGAGCAAAAAAGGCCTACTAGTGATTTAAATTGGAGCAAGTTGAGATAAGTCTCTTGTCTAATCTTGTGAGGGAAAATTACCCCATAGGTGATTAAATTAATAATTGTTGCTAAGTGTGGGGGCTACGTACGCACGAGGTGACGAGAGTCCGTACGTAACTGCTATTTATGCTAAAGTCCGGGTAGTTTAGGACTCAAATCATGAATTACGTGTGTAAATTATATTTTTTATTTAATTAAATTATTTGTAATATATATTGTGAATTGTTAGGGAAAGATAGTAAAAGATGGAAATCTTATATACATAATTTTCTGTTTAAATTAATTAATTGTTAAAAAAATTGCTCATCCTCTCGAATTAATCTTATAATAAATATACTCTTATTCCGGAGATACATAAGAAAATGTCCTCCTTTCTTGTGGAGCGGGCCGAACGCCTCGGTAGTATAAATGCATCTATGGATCGCGTCGCACGTCCCTTGCCAGCATACACGATACTCTGGATCGGGCTGTACGACCTTGGTAGAAATCGTGCCTAATAATAATAATAATTACACGATACCTTGATATTTTAATTGCATCTTGTGAATTTAATTAATAGATTGGAAATTGTTGCATCTGAAGTAATTTAATTATTTCTGCTGGTTAAATAAAACGGTCGTAAATAAAATTATTGTTAACTCTTTGAACCATGTCGATTTAAATATTTCTATTTTTATTTTATTTATTATTATTGACCCTTAGTGAGTGTCAAAATCGACCATCTCATCTCTACCTCTTCGAAATTAGGCTTGATACTTACTAGGTACACGTGGTCTACGTACTCATGCTACACTTGTTGCACTTTTGTGCAGGACATATCGGCAGGTGCTATCGTTGGACCTATCGGCGCGCACTCGCGTTATCCAGAGGCTTAGTAGTGAGCTGCTTTCTGAGCCGTTCTGCAGCAACTGGTGCCTTTTTTGGGAATTTTATTCTGTCTATTTCCTTTCAAACAGTATTTATAATTTTGTAAAATCTACTAGATGCGTATACACTTGTGACACCAGGTCTTGGCACACACACTAGTAGAATGTTTGGATTTAATTCTATTCTTGATTATTTTAATTTACTAAATCTTTTCATATTGTCTAAATTCTTGCAAGTAAGAAGAGTTTAATTACTCGGATAATTTTAAAAGAATTGAATATGTGTTTAAATTACTAGTTGGCTTGCCTAGCTGTAGTGTTGGGCGCCATTACGACCTTTAGGAGAAATTGGGTCGTGACAACATGGTATCAGAGCACTAGGTTCACATAGGCCTCACAAGTTATGAGCGGGCCTAATAGAGTCTTGTGGATCAATACGGAGACGTCTGTACTTATATTTGAGAGGCTATAGGGTGTTAGGAAACTACCTTTCTTCATCTTCCATCCTGTAATTCATGTAGTGCTAAATATCTTTCTCTTACTCTCTCATAGATGGTGAGAACGCGCTCTAATGAGGTTCCAGACCAGGGAAGAGCTACTCACCCTGCTGTTAGAGGCCGAGGGAGGGCTCCAGTCCGTGGTAGAGGACGAGGACGTCCCATGACTGTTCCAGTTATGTCGCCAGTGGGTCCAACAGAGAATCCCATTATTGAGGAACAAGGTGAGGTGCCTGTGGCAGAGCCAGCTCCGGTGGATTTCACATCTGCACCGGGATTCCAGAATGTCATGGGTCGTATGTTGCGGTTCATGGACACTATGACCCAGGCCGATTTATTTCCGGCAGACCCAGCCACATCTCAGGTGGGCAGGGGATCCTAGACTCCGACCGCACAGGCTCATGGGCAGGCAACTGTTGTATATCAGACTCAGGGTGCACTACCCATAGGTGGAGCCCAACCAGTGGCAGCAGCTACACCTGAGCCCAGGCCAGCTGCAGCCGCTGATCCGTAGAAACTATTGGACAAATGGACTAGACGACATCCTCCTGTCTTTGAGGGTGAGCAACATGAGGATCCCCATGACTTCATTGATCGGTGCAGGGACAGACTGCATAACATGAGGATATTGGAGTCTCATGGGGTAGACTTTGCTACTTTTCAGCTAAAGGGCAGAGCCTGTAGATGGTGGAAGTCTTATCTTCTTGGCAGACCAGCATATTCTCCTCCCATGTCTTGGAACAGGTTCACCCGTATCTTCCTGGATAGGTATATTCCACCCCTCATAGGGAAGAGTTGCGGTTTTAGTTTGAGCAGCTCCAGCAGGGTCAGATGTCACTGACCGATTATGAGGCGAGGTTATCTGAGTTATCTCGCCATGCACTTATGATACTCCCTACTGAGGCGGAGAGAGTGCGGAGGTTTGTTGCGGGTTTACATACGGGCATTCAGGCCACTATGGCTCGAGAGGTTGAGATAGGTACTTCTTATGAGCTAGTCGTGAAGATAGCCCGTAGGATTGAGGGTGTGCGTCAGCGTAGCCGAGAGCAGGTTATGAGAGATAAGCGGTTTAGGTATTTTGGAAAGTTCAGAGGTGCTCCGTCTGGGGGTAGAGGTCAGTTTGTGAGAGGGCAGTCCAGCAGGCCCCCATATCCAGCATCACCGCCTCATCGGGGTCCTCCAGTGCGACCTTATTTCAGTGCTATGCGAGAGAGTTTATATCGCCCACCGGCTATTCAGGGTTCTTCCAGTGGGTATTCAGTAGGGGTGTACAAACTGAATTGAAAACCGCACCAAACCAAAAAGTCAAACCAAACCGATTAAAAAACCCGACTTGATTTGGTTTGATTTGGTTTGGTATTGAGTAAAAAAAATTCGAACTTACCCGACATATAAATATATAATTTTTATATATACTTTTAAGATTTTATACAGAATTTTCTTTAAAAAATATCTAGAAATATTTGGGATTCTCTTGCGGGATATAAATTTTAATAGAATATGAAGTGCTCCATATTTATTGACCTTAAATAATGGGTTGTATGATCACTTTCTTATCAAGTGTTACTGAAATGCGTTTATCTCTTTGTTCTTCCATATTCATATCATATGTTAAGATATATTAAATTCTTATATCTTTTTCGAATGTGAAGTGATTGTTAATATTTATGTATCATGCTGATTTTTATGTTTAATTATTAAATTCGGTTAACCTGAAAGTGTACATCAACGAAAAATTATTGTCAGACGATTAAAAAAATAACTATTATGTGTTACTAATAGAATTCTCTCATAAGAATATTTTAATCGATAATATGTTTATTAATTTTTTATATTTTTACTAAATATATATTACTTATCAAATATTTAACAAAGTAAGATTGAAATAATATTTAAGTAACAAAAAATCCGAAAAACCCGACAAAACCGAACCAATCCAAATCGATATAGTTGGTTTGGTTTGGTTTTGATAAAAACCGAACCAACACGGTCCATGTACACCCCTAGTATTCAGGTCACCAGGGCCAGATTCTTAGCCAGCAACCCATCTCACCTAGAAGTTGTTACAAGTGTGGGGATCCCAGTCACATGCGGAGATTTTGCCCCAGGCTACGGGATAGACCAGTGCAGCAGGGTCAGCAGCCTATGATTACCGCACTAGTTACTCCACCAGCCGTTTGACCACCAAGAGGTGGAGGACAAGTGGGTAGGGGTCGTCCTATAGGCGGAGGTCATCCAGGCGGAGGCCAACCAGTTGGCGCTCCAGCTCGGTTCTATGCTTTTCCGGCCAGACCAGATGCAGAGGCCTCAGATGCCGTGATTACAGGTATTATTTCTGTTTGCGGCAAATATGTCTCCGTATTATTTGATCCAGGATCTACATATTCCTATGTGTCATCTCTATTTACTCATTTCCTAGGTGTTTCTCGTTAGTCTTTGAGTACTCCTGTTTATGTGTCCACTTTTGTGGGCGATTCTGTTGTTGTGAATCGGATCTACCGGTCCTGTATTATTACATTATGTGGTTATGAAACTAGAGCAGATCTTCTACTGCTTGAGATGACCGACTTTGAAATCATCCTGGGCATGGACTGGTTATCTCCATATTATGCTATTCTAGATTGTCATGCTAAGACTGTTACCTTGGCTATTCCAGCATTGCTTAGGCTGGAGTGGAAGGGTTCGTCTGTTAGTGCATTTAATCAGGTTATTTCTTTTATGAAGGCTCAACACATGGTGGAGAAGGGTTGTTTAGCTTATCTAGCCTATGTTCGGGATACTACTGCAGAGACTCCGACTATTGATCATGTGCCTGTAGTTCGGGAGTTCTCCGATGTATTTCCTTAAGATCTTCCAGGCATGCCACCAGATCGTGATATTGATTTCTGTATTGACTTTGATCCAGATACCCAGCCTATATCTATCCCACCATATCGCATGGCTCTGAAAGAATTGAAAGAATTAAAAGAACAGCTTGAGGAGTTACTAGCCAAAGGGTTTGTCAAACCGAGTGTATCGCCTTGGGGTGCACGGGTATTATTTGTGATGAATAAGGACGGAACGATGCGAATGTGTATTGATTATCATCAATTGAACAAAGTCACTATTAAGACCAAGTACATGTTGTCGCATATTGATGATCTATTCGACCAGTTGCAGGGTTCTAGGGTGTTCTCTAAGATCGACTTGAGATCGGGGTACCATACGCTGAAGATTCGGGAGTCGGATATTCCAAAGACTGCTTTTCGGACTAGATATGGTCATTATGAGTTTCTGGTAATGTTCTTCGGTTTAACTAACGCCCCGACAACGTTTATGGATTTGATGAACAAGGCATTCATGCCATATATTGATTCGTTTGTCATTGTCTTCATTGATGACATCTTGATCTACTCGCGCAGTAAGGAGGAGCACGAGCAATATATGAGGGTGGTGCTTCAGATGTTGCAGGAACAAAAACTATATGCTAAGTTCTCTAAATGTGAGTTTTGGCTAGAGTTTGCAGTATTTTGGGGCATATTGTATCGGGCGAGGGCATTAAAGTTGATCCCAAAAAGATTGAGGCAGTTCAGGATTGGCTTCGTCCCACTTCGGCGACTGAGATCAGGAGTTTCCTAGGTTTAGTAGGTTATTATCGCCGGTTCGTGGAGGGCTTTTCATCTATTGCAGCACCTTTGACCAAATTAACCTAGAAGAATGCTCGGTTCCGATCATCCGATGATTGTGAGGTGAGCTTTCAGAAGCTGAAGACAGTATTGACTACATCACTTGTGTTAGTGTTGCCTTTCGGTTCGGGGATGTATACAGTGTATTGCGACGCTTCATACGTTGGCTTGGGTTGTGTATTAATGCAGGAAGGGCGAGTTATTGCATATGTTTCACGTCAGATAAAGCCCCACGAGAAGAATTATCCGATACATGATTTGGAGTTGGCTGCGATTGTTCACACTCTTAAGATTTGGAGGCATTATCTTTATGGGGTGTCTTGTGAGGTTTACACTGATCATCGCAGTTTGCAGTATTTGTTCAATCAGAGGGATCTAAATTTGAGGCAGCGCAGATGGCTTGAGTTACTAAAAGATTATGATATTACTATCCTGTATCATTCGGGCAAAGAAAATGTGGTTGCAGACGCCTTGAGTAGAAATGCGGAGATTATGGGTAGTTTGGCTTTCATTTCAGCAGAGGAGAGGCCATTAGCTTTGGATATTCAGTCCTTGGCTAACAGACTTGTGCGGCTGGATATTTCAGAGCCCAGACGAGTTCTTGCATGTGTTGTAGCCTAGTCTTTACTATTTGAGCAGATCAAGGCTCGACAGTATGATGATCCACACTTAATGGTTCTTCGAGAAACGATACTATGGAGTGATTCCAAGGAAGTTACTATTGGAGCGGATGGTGTTCTGCGACTCCAGGATCGTCTATGTGTTCCTGATGTTGATAGACTGAGTAAAGAAATCCTAGAGAAAGCACACAGTTCTCGGTATTCTATTCATCCAGGTGCTACGAAGATGTATCATGACCTGAGGCAATATTATTGGTGGCGACGAATGAAAAAGGACATAGTTGAGTATGTAACTAGGTGTCTAAATTGCCAGGAAGTTAAATATGAGCACTAGAGGCCAGGTGGCCTACTTCAACAGATGACTATATCGGAGTGGAAATGGGAACGCATTACTATAGACTTTGTAGTTGGGTTGCTGTGGACCTTGCGGAAGTTTGATTCAGTTTGGGTGATTGTTGACAGGTTGACCAAGTCGACACACTTTATTCCCGTTATGACTACGTGTACTTCAGAGAGGTTGGCCCAGATTTATATTCAGGAGATAGTTCGGTTGCACGTTGTGCCAATTTCTATCATATCAGATAGATGCCCTAAGTTTACTTCACATTTCTCGAGAGCAGTACTGAGTGAATTGGGGAATCGTGTAGAGCTCAGTACATCCTTTAATTCGCATACTAACGGGCAGTCAGAGCGGACAATTCAGATTTTGGAGGATATGCTCAGGGCATGTGTGATTGACTTTGAAGGGCAATGGGATCGTTTCTTACCTTTGGCCGAGTTTGCTTATAATAACAGTTACCAATCCAGCATCGAGATGGCTCAATTTGAGGCTTTATAAGGTCGGCGATGTCGTTCGCCCATCGGATGGTTTGAGCCCGGTGAGGCTCGTGATTTATCATTTATGGTGGGTTATAAAGTTCTCTTGAAAGTTTCGCCGATGAAGGGAATCATGAGATTTGGGGAAAAGGGGAAATTGAGCCCAAGGTTTATAGGCCCAATTGAGGTGTTGAGACGAGTTGGGGAGGTTGCTTATGAGCTTGACTTGCTTCCCAATCTATCAGGAGTTCATCTAGTTTTCCATGTATCTATGCTCCAGAAGTATCATGCCGACCTATCACATGTATTAGACTTCGGCACAGTTCAACTAGATAATAGTTTGGGCTATGAAGAAAAATCAGTTGCCATTGTTGATAAACAGGTTCGCCAGTTGAGGTCCAAGAGACTTTTTGCAGTAAAGGTCCAGTGAAGGGGCCAACCAGTCGAGGAAGCGACTTGGGTGGCTGAGGAAGACATGCGGAGCAAATATTCACACTTATTCAGCACTCCAGGTATAATTCTAAACTCGTTCGAGGACAAACGTTTGTTTAAGAGGTGGAGAATGTAATGACTCAACTAGTCATTTTGACTTTTAGAACCCCATTCCCCTAAATAAAACTCCTCGTATATTCTTTTATTAATTTATAACTTACGGGGATGGTTGGTTCGGGATTTGGAAGTGTTCGGGTTGAAATGAGAACACTTGGTTCCTTAAGATGGCCTTAAAATGTTAAGTTTGACTTCGGTCAATATTTTGAGAAAACAACCTCGGAATCGGGATTTGATGATTTCAATAGCTCCGTATGGTGATTTTGGACTTAGAAACGTGTTCGGAATTTTGTTTGGAAGTCCATAGTTAAATTAGGCTTGAAATGGCTAAAATAGAAATTTAAGTTTGGAAGTTTGACCGAGGAGTTGACTTTTTGATACTGGAGTCGGAATCCAGTTCCGAATATTTTTATAGCTCTGTTGTGTCATTTATGACTTGTGTGCAAAATTTGAGGTCAATCGGACTTGATTTGATAGGTTTCGGCACCGAATGTAGAAGTTGGAAATTTTAAGTTTCGTTAAGCTTGAATTGGAGTATGATTCATGGTTTTAGCGTTGTTTGATGTGATTTGAGGTTTCGACTAAGTTCGTATGATATTTTAGGACTTGTTGGTGTATTTGGTTGAGGCCCCGAGGGGCTCGGGTGAGTTTCAGACGGCTAACAGATCATTTTTGGCCTTTGGGAGATTCCTGATAGCTGCTGGTATTTTTCTTCTGATTTCCTTATATGTGATCGCATAAGTTCGTCTGCAATCGCGTAGGGTAATTTGGGCAGAGGTGACTTTGTTCTACGCGATCGAGTGATATAGTTTGCGATCGCGTAGGCTTGTTTGAGGTAGTGATATTTTTGTGCTTCGCGATCGCGTGAATTGGTTTGCGATCGCGTAGGCCTGTAAGTTTGAACTTCGCAATCGCGTGGACATGTCCACGATCGCGTTGGTTTATTTTTGGGCAGTAAGAATTTGTGCTATGCGATCGCGTGAGGAAGTTCGCGATCGCGTAGAAGAAATTACTGGGCAGAGAGTTTAAGTTCTGAAAATAGGACTTCGTCCCATTTTCTATTTTTACCGATTTGGAGCTCGGATTGAGGCCAGTTTTGGGAGATTTTCAGATAAAACAACGGGGTAAGTGTTCTTAACTCAATATTGATTAAATTACCCGAATCCATCATCGTTTTTATCATTTAATTGGTGAATTAAGTTGGAAAAGTTTGAAAAACTCTCTTGGATAGATTTGAGGGCTGAATTGTTATCGGAATTTAGTAATATTTGTATGGGTAGACTCGTGGTTGAGTGGGCGTTCATATTTCATAACTTTTGCAGGATTCCGAGACGTGGGCCCCATGGACGATTTTTGAGTTCATTTTGGATTTTTATTGAAAAATGTAGTATTTTCTTATGAAATTGATTCATATAATTTTTAGTGATTGTATCGAATTATTTTGGCTAGATTCGAGCCATACAGAGTTGGATAATTGAGAAAAAAAGGCCTACTAGTGGTCTAAATTGGAGCAAGTTAAGATAAGTCTCTTGTCTAATCTTATGAGGGAAAATTACCCCATAGGTGATTAAATTAATAATTGTTGCTAAGTGTGGGGGCTACGTACGCACGAGGTGACGAGAGTCCGTACGTAGCTAATATTTATGCTAAAGTCCGGGTAGTTTAGGACTCAAATCATGAATTACGTGTGTAAATTATATTCTTTATTTAATTAAATTATTTGTAATATATATTGTGAATTGTTAGGGAAAGATAGTAAAATATGGAAATCTTATATACTTAATTTTCTGTTTAAATTAATTAATTATTAAAAAAATTATTCATCCTCTCGAATTAATCTTATAATAAATACACTCTCATTCCGGAGATACATAAGAAAATGTCCTCCTTTCTTGTGGAACGGGCCGAATGTCTCTGTAGTATAAATGCATCTATGGATCACGTCGCACGTCCCTCGGCAGTGTACACGATACTCTGGATCGGGTCGTACGACCTCGGTAGAAATCGTTCCTAATAACAATAATAATTACACGATACCTTGATATTTTAATTGCATCTTGTGAATTTAATTAATAGATTGGAAATTGTTGCATCTGAAGGAATTTAATTATTTCTGCTGGTTAAATAAAACTATCGTAAATAAAATTATTATTAACTCTGTGAACCATGTCGATTTAAATATTTTTATTTTTATTTTATTTATTATTATTGACCCTTAGTGAGTGTCAAAGTCGACCATCTCGTCTCTACCTCTTCGAGATTAGGCTTGATACTTACTGAGTACACATTGTCTACGTACTCATGCTACACTTGCTGTACTTTTTGTGTAGAACCTGAATATTTTTATAAACTACACTACCATAAATATTTTTATGTATTAAATATATTTAAAATTTCTATACATATAATGTTGGGTTGGTTTGGTTTCGGTTTGACTTTTTTTAGTTAAAACCAAACCAAACCAAATAAGGTCGGGTTTATTTTTCCAACACCAAACCATAGTCGGATTTGTTTTCCCGATTTGACTCGAATTATCGGGTTGATGCGGTTTGTCGGTTTCATTTGTGCACCCTTACTACTAAATATGATATATGCATATTTCCCTGTTTAGTATAGTTTCAAAAGGTTAGTACAAAACTAAGATGGGGCATACATCTTTTGCGTTAGCAATTGATGTTCTCTGATAGAATTTATTTAAAAGCTTTTCCTATATTCATTAATTTTGATATGAAAGAACCTTTGAGGAGATCAAAAGCTACCTACTTCTGTATCAAGTTGATCGGATATAGTAAACACTATAGTTCTCTATTACATTCATTAGTTTTCATATGAAACGATCTTGAGGACATGTCT
>AWOL01S0024003.1:0-18421 GCA_000715115.1 Nicotiana otophora
GGAAGATTATCTATAGCGGAGTAATAAATGAACACCCACAATATAATTATTTTCATAACACAAAAGAATTAATGGGATACAATGACAATAAAGGCAAAAAAAGTCAATAATTTTAATAAAATCTGCTAGAAGCCAATCAAATCCATTCGTATATCCATATGTAACCAGTCACAAACAAGTGTGAAAAACAAAGATCTTTTTTGTATTTTTTCAAGAAAGTTTAAATGAATACAGAGCTGTATGCACTGTATTTTTTTCGTATGTGTATATTCATCTTTTTGCCTCTTGAATTTTTGAAAATTTGAAAATCTAAATAACAACTAGGAGTACAATTATAATTTTAACTTTTCTCATTCAAAAAGTATTTGGTATTAAACCTGGGCCTACATAAATTTGCCATTCAAGGAAGCAAAAGAAATTGAAAAGCAGTAAACAAGAGTGGGTCCTTCTTAGGACCAAAAAAATTGTTTTCCAAACTTCTTCATTCTTCTCTTCCTTAAAAGTCATTTAAATCAAATGTTCTCTCTCCCTCTCCTAAACTTTCTTTAATTTTTCCAAGATTTTCCATTTTTTGGATTACCCAATTGGGAAATATTAACTGGGTAGTAAAGATATTTCGCTAAAGGGTTGATTTGGATGGAGCACCATATACATGTCAATTTGGTTCTTTTAACTGTAAGTCACTGTTAAGTTGAAATCTTATTTCTCTTTTTTAGCTTTCTGTTTTGCTGATTGTTAATATTTATTGTTTTTTTTAAAGTCCACGATCTTGTTATTTTCTTTGATTATGATCTATGATACAGATTTTTTTTTCATTTTAATCAGACTGGACTTGGGGTTACTACCAATTCTCTTTTCGTCTTTGTGAATTAATCTTTTTTTTGGGTTTTGTTTACGGCATTGCAATTTGGTTCACGACTTCTTTTCGCTCTCTGAATGTAAGTTCTTAGAGAATTTACAGTATATAAGTTCGAGGCAAACTTCTTAATGAATATAAGAAGAATTCTCTTTTTCTTTTTCTTCTTTGCTGACAAACTGATTCTGTTAATTTGTGATTCAAGAAGAAGTGTTGATATTTGAAATCTAGGACAGTTTTAAAGTTTTCTAGATTTTCATTGGCGGCTATTATTTAAACGAGTGGGCAGTGCAGGGGTTTTCTTTTTTTCCCTTTTTTCAATCTGTGTTATTTTCTGTCCTTTTTATCTTAATCTCTTGTTTTCATTTCCTACCCGGACTAATTCGGATTTTTGTCGCATAAGGCCTCGCGGAGAAGCGCTGCCTATTCGGTTCTTTTCCATTCCAGGATTTTAACCGGAGATTATTCATCCCACCACAACCTTTGGTGGTCCTTATTATCGTAAAGAAATATTTGTTTTTCTTGTAACGTGCAAATGGTTTTATCTCATTTGTTTTTTAGGGTCGAATCATGAGTTTGGATGGGAAATCCCGATTTACTTCCTGCTCTTTAATTCATGGTAATTGGTATATAGGTTTGTGCCTAAAGTTAGTTATAATTGTAGCAACTGTTATCCTACTTATAAACAAAAAAAAAAGAGAATAATAGTAACTGTTATCCTCTTTATGTTTTTCTTAATATAATGATAATGATTCAAGATTACATCCCTGCTTGTGGCTAGTCATTGTTATACTGAAACCGCCGAACTGTCATGCTATAATGTTTTGTTTTCTGTCGGTTCTATCATATTTATATCATTATTTTAACAGTTGTACCCCCTCCATCACATATCTTCTGTAACTTATTAGTTTGTCACCCAATTTAGAAAAGTTGTTTATGTTCTATACTTCAAAAACTATGACATATAAACGTGGGCTTTTCTTGGAAACTAGCCAATGAATTTTTTTTATAGAGAGAGCTTCTTATAGAAATTTATACATGGTGACGGCCTAATAATGCTAATATGAAGTCAATAAGCGTTCTCATAGACTTGGTCGTCTTCATATGAAAGATTAGGTTGCCGCATCATATAACTCTTTTTTTGTTGAGAGGATGACTCTGTTTTTGTTTGTTTAAGTTGTTCACTTCACATTATTGATTTGGCTGTGGTAAGTTTGCAGGTCTAAGATATTCCTGGCGTCCAATAAAATTTGTGTCAATACTGTGGTGCTCAATAAACAAAGCCGGGTGGAAGCATGGAGAAACTGGAAAGTGGAAATTCCTTAAAATTTTGCAGGGATTCTGAACAATTGTGCCAATTTTGCAGTGGAACACAAGAGAATGCAAGTCTGATGATCAATCCAGCTGCTTCATTACAAAGCATAAACAGCTATGGCTCATGTTGCAGTACACTCTCCTTTCTTTATCTCATACTTTGACATATTAGTTACATTTATCATACACTTTAAGCTGATTCCTTATTTTGTGACCATTCAGGTGATTTTTCAGTTGATGCAAACACAGATGGGAGGTTAGTTGTAATTAGTTATGTTATTGTTTTTCTTAGGTGGAGGTTAAGTAGAGAGGCTGATTGTTCTGGTTTGAATAATGAATGAGCCTACTTATTTTGACTTGATTTCCCTTTTGGCTTTTTATCAGGGTTTATGTAGATGCATGTAGTACAGACAGCAGTCAAGAAGATTCCAGTTCTGCTACATGCATAGGAAGGAATGTAGAACTAATGAGAACTGGTAATTCCGAGGAACCCAAGGATAGTAGAAGGGAAAGATATGATGATGACGAAGCTGGAACCTCTTGTAATGATGAAGTTGATGCCCAGTTCTGGCTGCCCCCACAACCAGAAGATGGTGATGATGATATTGAGGGCAGTGTGGCTAATTATGACGACGACGATGATGAATGTGGTGATGGTCGGAATTGGGGCAGGCCAGCATCTTTAATCAGCTTCGGTGAAGAAGGTTTTGGTAGTTATAAGTTTAAAGAGGAAAGGCAAAAGGCATTGCAAGAAGTAATGAATGGGAAGCTTAAGGCCCTTGTTAGTGACCTTCTTAAATCTGTTGGTGTCGCCACTTCGGGGAAAGAAGGTGATAACTGGGTTGATATAATCACTTCCTTGTCATGGGAGGCTGCTTCATTTGTGAAGCCTGATGCTTCAGAAGGAAAGATGAATCCTTTAGAATATGTGAAGATAAAATGCATTTCAACTGGTTCTCCAAGCCAAAGGTATCACTCTAGCCACCATTCCCTTATCTATGTTATACTTACTCCATTCCTCATTGATTCAAATCTAGGAAAATTAGATATTAGGCAGTGTTCATTCATCAATTCTCCTTTTCATTTGGTTTCCTCTGCCATGCTTTCATTAATGTCCATTATCTCACTTCTTCCAAAAAATTGACTGTCTTTTGGAATTTTGAAAACGGAGGTACAACGGCATCTGAACAATTAGACTTCAAAAGGGTTTTTAAAAAGACGACCAAAAATTGAAAAACCTTACAAAAAGGCATGGTTTTTTATGCAAGACACCCAAGCTTCTATACATATAGGAACCTTGTATGGTCCACTCACTGTAACATGCAGTATGATTGTAAAATTTATAATGATAAGTGCTTATTCAAACTAAGACTTCGGGATGGAGGGATCACCAAATTCTCCAGGCTTAAGGGATTTGTTTTTTGTAGTCGTTTTGTCAGGGGCCTGGTCTTTAAAAAACATGCTGCGCACAAGCACATGCCAACAAAGTACGACAAACCTAGGTTGCTTTTGATCCAGGGTGCACTAGGGCTCTCTTCAAGTGAGTTGTCATCATTTGAGTCCATGCAACAGGTAAACAACAATTCTGCGATGTGTCAAATCACCAAAATGAGCATATTCTTTGGCTAGTGATTGTCCTTTTTTGTTTATTTATGATACCAGGAGATAGATAGTGAGAAATCTATCCTCGATATGATAGAAAGGTACCAACCGAATGTGGTTTTAGTGGAGAATGCTGTTTCTCGTAGCATACAGGAGTCTATTTTGAAGAAAGGATTAACTTTAGTCTTTGATATGAAACAACATCGCTTGGAGAAAGTTGCTCGTTGCACAGGTTCATTATCTGCTGATGTATTGGTTGGCCGAAAGCTCATGCAGTGTGATTCCTTTCATTTCGAAAAGTTTGTAGAAGAACATTCTACTTCTGGTGATGCCGGGAAAAAGCCTAGCAAAACATTGATGTTTATTGAGGGCTGTCCTACTCGTCTGGGATGTACAGTGAGTGTGCTTATTTTCTGTTTTCTTTTGATTGATGATTTCTAACGTGTTACTGATAGTGGGATCATGCATTTATCTGTTAGCTTGTTCTGAATTAAGTTGGAAGGAGATACATCTTTCTCCAGTGCGCTACAAAAAGTACAGAATATTGCATTGTGAACCTTACAAATCTTCACTTCGTTGTGCTCATTAGCCATATTGTCAAATTCCTTGTTACATCTTTTTAAGATTGATGACATGGCATAACTTATCAAAAAGAAAAAGATTGATGGCATGGCATATACAAGGTGGCAATGAGTTTGTGTAACCGAAATAATTGGTGTATCATAATAAGCTTGTGTAATTGGATAATTAGTTATCGTCAATTGTTTTGAAATAGATTTCTTTTATAAGATCGGATTGCATTTTGAAGGAGGTGGTTATGCATTGATAAATAAGCATTCTGAATTTCACTTTGGTGTTATGACTCCTTGAAAAATTAAAGACAGTTTGGCACATCGTTATCTCTCTTTGTAGTAACATTGTTCGTGCACATACACACTCAACAATTGTGGGAGCTGTTATACTCGGGAGTTCCTATTTGATGCTAGATTTTGACTGATGCTTCCCTTTCCTTTTTGTCTTGCTGAGTAAAACTTCAAACTATTTCTTAATTTACGAGTTTTCAGAAGATTTTGAAATTATAACATAACTTGTTAAGTTTATTGTCTTAGCTAACTGGTTTTGCTATTAACTATGGAGTTACCTTAATCTGGTACTGCCCGGATGACTAACCAAAAAGAACATCAATATTAATTATAATTTGACTCCATGAGCAATTGAACAAAATGCTGCTGAATTAGCTTATTCAGGTCGCATGGACTGTCTACTCGGTGTTTCCTTATCCATTGTCTGCTACATCCGGAGCATTTAGTTGTTGTCCACTGAATGTTAACTTTTTGGGCAGATTTTGTTAATGGGATCTAACAGTGTTGAATTGAAGAAGATTAAACGTGTAGTCAAAGATGATGCGATTGTCGTGGCGTACAATTTAATCCTAGAGACTTCTTTTCTCCTGGATCAAAAAGCAATGTTCTCAACTCTTCCTCTTAGCCAGGAGGTGAATCTAACACTTGGTAATGAAACAGCATCGGTTACTGATGGACAAGGAATTATATCTAATGCTGAGGAGCATGTCGATGAAACCAGTCCATCCTCTACAGTTGATATTCCAATATCTAGTGGCTTCCATGAAGACATAAATCATAAGTTAGACACAGAAAGTGAATCTCTACCATATGAGCCATACAACCCAGTCGTTCTATCTGGATTATCATCTATCTCATCCTCCGTCAGAAGGATTGTGGGGGATAAATTTCCTCTCTTCTCCACCTCTCGTCAATCCATGTCCTCATATCTTAGTTTTAATGGAGCCACGAAAGATGATCAGGGCCAAGCTGATGTTCAAGTTTCTAATGTGCCTGATTTGATTAATCATAATGATGCAGAACAAAAACCGAGTTCTAATGAGGTGAATGCACCTGAAAAGGAGCAATATCATACTCCACTTGTGCCACAGGAAGAATCTTTGGAATCACAAGTATCTGGTGAAAAGCTTGAAGACCAAGAGAAGGATGACATGGCATCGTCATTGGATTCTGAGAGTATTTTGGTTCTGATGTCCTGCCGGAATGCTTCAAGAGGGACTATGTGTGAGCATAGTCGTTTTTCTCGGATTAAGTTCTATCGAGATTTTGATATTCCCCTCGAAAAGTTTTTGCAGGATAATTTGCTAAATCAGGTGCATATAACTCAACTTTTCTCCACTTCAAACTCTTTCTTTGCATTAAGGTTCTTTCAGTTAAATTCACATCATTTGAGGTGGCTTTAATAATTCAAACCTGTCTAATGGAATATCGCTGAAAGGGACTGCATTAATTATGTATTTTCTCGAGCTGGCAACATTTGCTTATGTTGTTCACAAAGAAGCTCTTTTTTTCTGCAGAAGCAGTGCAAGACCTGTGGTGAATCCCCTGAAGCTCACATTTTTCATTATGCGCATCACAACAAGCTCCTAACCATTCAAGTTCGGCATCTTCCCATGGACAAGGGTCTGCGAGGTGAACGTGAAGGGAAACTCTGGATATGGAGTCGTTGCTGTAAATGCAAATCCCAGAGTGGAAGCTCATTATCCACAAAAAGAGTGTTAATATCCACTTGCTCACGTGGTTTTTCTTTTGGAAAGTTTTTGGAGCTCAGTTTCTCAAATTCCTCTTTTTTTAGTAGACTGTCTCCCTGTGGTCACTCCTTTGATAAGGATTTCCTCTACTTCTTTGGGTATGACTACTTAACATAGTTCCATTCTCCTTTCTTTGTGAAGTAGTAGTTTGTTATATTTATACATTTGTATCCAGTGGCTATCTATCCATCAGAAGCTTCTATTCCTTCCCCCCCCCCTTCCCCTTTGATCTGATATCTGACATCATTTTTTTCGTATTGATCGTCAGATCTGTTTCTTATGAGATAAATAGCCATGTTGATTCATGAGAGGATTTTTTTCGTATTTCATCTGTCCTCTCTGAAGATATTCATGTCATCTGTAAACATGTGCAGGTTAGGGCGAATGGTTGCTATGTTCAAGTACTCTACTGTAACTACTTATTCCGTGTTTCTTCCTCCCAAGGAGCTGGAATTTAGCAGTTCCGTTAAAGGAGAATTTCTTAAGCAGGACTTTGATGATGTATGTGCTCTTATGATTGTGGGATCCTGTTTTTATGTACCCATGCTTTTGTATGCTTTTGTATATTTGGCTGAACGTGGAATCTGCATGTGGTATTGTTTAAATTGACCTAGGATTTCCTTTCTTTCTTAAACTAGGTGCACATGAAAGGGATTATGATGTTTCTTGATGTAGAAAAAGCTCTGAAGGCAGTAAAGTCTCGTCTTGGAACAGTGCTAAATCTTCAAGGATCAATTAAGGATTTTTCTGAAATTGAAAACATGTTGAAGGAAGAGAGATCTCAGTTTGAGGTTAGATCCTTTCTGCTACATTCTAGGATTTTACTTATTTTTATAGTAATTTATTGGATGAACCATGTTGGATTGAGGCATTGCCATAGTGGTTAGTTCCCTTTTGCTGCTGTTCTAGGATTTAATTTGATCAACCATGGTGGATTTATCCATCATAATTGCGTCTCAGTTTCAATTTCAGAAACTTATTTTTCTTTTTCTCATATATGGAATCAATTTCAGGTTGACATACAAAATGTAGTTAAGAATGGGAGTCAGGATGTTGTGGTTTATAAATTTCTAAGCTTGAACAGAATACGACTGGATCTTCTGCTTGAGGCGTGTGTGTGGGATCGCCGTCTTCATTCATTGCTATCTTCTTATTATACGGATGGTGATCCCAAAGGCATTAACCCGAAGCAATCCACAGTGCCAGATATTGAACCTATTAGCCACAAAGAACAACAAGTAAAGTGCAGTGTTGAAGGAGATACTAATGAGGCAGTAGCTAATCTGGGAAGAGGTGACATAACTTTGGACGATTCTCATGATCTGAATATTGAGTTCACTGAGGATTCTTCTGCAGAGGAAAACAATGGGACAGAAACCATTGAAGAAAGTTGTGAATTTTTGAACCATAATTGTGATCTGAAATTGAACCTGGTATCTGCCGAAGCAAATGGTTCTCTCATTGCAGAAATTCCTATTGATGCTAATCTTAGTGGATTTAGAGAAGAAAGCGCATCATCAATTTCATCTGCTTTTGCTGAAGTTACTGAGTTATCTGCTGCAGCAAAAATAACTGCAAATGGATTATCTGTAGAGGATCCTGCAGAGAAATCTAATTGTTCACATTCTGGCGACGAAAATAATCTACAATCGAATCTTCCTTCACCCACTAATTGTTCACATTCTGGTGATGAAAAACTAAGTCTTTCTAGTGTTGATGGGAGGACTGGCAGAGATTCTATGGATCCTCAATTGGACAATATTGAGAATGATAAAGGGTGGTGGGCTCCATTCCCTGAAATTCGGCGTGAATACGTGAAGGATCTGCAGAGAGGTTACCCGCTAAAGTTGGGATCCATCACAACCCATGCGGTAGAAACTACAGCTTACAAACTTGTTACTGATGAGGGTGCAAAGTTGCACATTCCCATTGGAAGTGAGAAGTACGTTTTGTCTGATTATGAAGATGAAGTTTCAAGCATCATCGCTTGTGCTTTAGCAAGGCTGAGGGATTTGCCAATTGTGTGTGAAGATCTTGGAGATGATGGAAGGAAAGATGGAGGAATGGATGGTAATGCATATGAGAGTTCGAAAAGCTTAATGCGATTATTCTCACTGACTTCTCCTCATTTCTCCTCAACTAGTTCTTTAGATTTAGAGGGGATTCAGTCTTCCCAAGTTTCAGAACAAACACGCTCATCTAGTTTAGATGGGTTAGATATGTTAAATTCTGCTGCTGTTCATCCGGAAATCTCCTTTGGTTCGGGAAAATTGCCTGGGAAGCGTAAATACTCAGTTATGTGTCTCTATGCTAGCCATTTTTCTCGTTTGCGAGGTCGATGTTGCCCATCTGAAGTTGATTATATTGCTTCTCTAAGTAGGTGTAGGAAGTGGGATGCGAAAGGTGGGAAAAGTAAATCCTTGTTTGCCAAAACTCTCGATGACCGGTTTATCATCAAAGAAATCTTGAGAACAGAATTTGACTCGTTCTTGAAGTTTGGTCGTAGTTATTTTGAGTACATGGAACAATGCTACGAGAAGGGCAATCAAACCTGCCTTGCAAAAGTTCTTGGCATTTATCAGGTTTGTTAATCAGCTACAAACTTCATTTTCTGGCTATTAGAATAGAACTGATTTTCTACTTGCCAGCACAGTGCACATGCTCCTGTTGCATTTTTGTCTCAGTTTTTGTGTTTTGCAGGTCATAGTAAGGCCAACAAAAAGTGGGAAAGAGACAAGACATGATGTCATGGTGATGGAGAACCTTTCATTTGGAAGAAATATTACTAGGCAATATGATCTAAAAGGAGTTCTGCATGCTCGATTTAATTCAGCTGGCGATACTGCAGGAGATGTTCTTTTGGACCAAAATTTTGTGAATGACATGAACATCTCTCCTTTATATGTTGGAACGAGATCAAAGAGGCATTTGCAACGAGCCGTGTGGAATGACTGTGGCTTCCTCAATGTAAGTTTTGCATGACATCCTACTAATAAATTACCTGTAGCCCATATTTACCAAATCATAATTGAGACAAGGTGGGTTGCTCTGATGGTAAGCACCCTCCACTTCCAACCAAGAGGTTGTGAGTTCGAGTCACCCCAAGAGCAAGGTGGGGAGTTCTTGGAGGGAAGGATGCCGAGGGTCTATTGGAAACAGCCTCTCTACCCCAGGGTAGGGGTAAGGTCTGCGTACACACTACCCTCCCCAGACCCCACTAGTGGGATTATACTGGGTTGTTGTTGTTGTTGTTGTATAATTGTGCTAAAAGGCATGTGACTTCTGCTTATGATAAACAATGTGTTGTTGCAATTCTATGGTTTAGCTTCTAAACTGGTATCATTTTCTGAATAACAGTCAGTCAATGTGATGGACTATTCTTTACTTGTTGGAGTGGATACTGAGCGACGCGAACTTGTTTGCGGCATCATTGACTATCTCAGGCAGTACACATGGGACAAACAACTTGAGAATTGGGTCAAATCCTCGCTTGTGGTTCCGAAGAATCAGCTTCCTACTGTCATCTCCCCAAGGGAGTATAAAAAGAGATTTAGAAAGTTTATCGACACACATTTCCTAAGTGTTCCGGAAAATTGGTGCTCCCAAAGACCTTCAAATCTTTCCGTACTTTGTGGCATAGCTGGTAGTAATGAAGATGCTAAGTCTAAAGGTCAAGAGGAGCACAGACATGAGCACCAACCAACTGCTCATGGAAACCAAAACGATACTATTACCTGATTTCTATTTTTTTTCTTTTTGGTGGTTTCATTTTCTTACCATAGTAGCTACATATTATCCAGCCATTAATTTCTGTACATAGCTGCTAGGATGCTCCTGGTCCTAGCACCTAGGTATATATTATACCCCCTCTCATTTCTGCGATTTTTTATAGCAAGTTTATGGGGATGGTTTCATTCTTGATTCTTTTAAGGTCATTTTAGGTTGAATACAGTAAGTCTGCTGAGTAATTGTAAAAAAAGGCATCCTTTGGAACAGTTACAGCTGCACTAGCTTTTATTGTATTTGCTATAAGATCATTATTATTCATATAAATACATTGTTTTCATCTTTCCTGAATTGCTAAATTTCCAGTCGCTTCTCTTTGCTCATTCTCTCTCTCATATCAATATTTTGCAATGCTCTAGGATTATTCCTTTAAATATTTTGCTTATTTATCTGTATTCTGTGTTATTTTGGCATGGGCATTAGCGACAAAGATCAAATAACAAACGTAGGAAAGCCAAAGCAATGATTATAAAAGCACACAAATGTATGGATATGTATATATGTATGTGTGTATTTACAAGCATATACATGCACACATACATAGTAAAGCCTCTAAATTTTAAAGGAAGAAAATAAAAGGAATACCTCTCTAGTGTATGGCTTGGCGGAGATCATGAAATCAAGCATTTCCCCGTTTTCATTTTTTATTTGTTGGTATAATCATCTGGTATCTGGCTTGACTAATTCAGATGTGCGCCACATGGGGCTAATTAAAGGAGAAGCGCGGGAAGCTTTCTGCAAGATGCATACCTCTCTTTGTAGGAAATTGATGTTTTCTTCATAGAAATCAAAGAAAGAAAGCACCCCTTATTCTGTTTAATATCAGAAGTTAATACATGGAGAGGAGAAGATGCCCATATATCCGATGAAAACAAAGGGACACTTGGCTATATTTGAGTTGAAATTGGACTAGCCTCTCTTCCCTAAAATAAGGTTGTGGGGTAAACGCAAAAAAAAATAGTTGTTAAAAAGTATGGGATCACGTTTCAATTTTCACGGATTTCCTATTATTCTTGGCCAAGTACTTTACATATTTGCAAAAACATTTTTTTACTAACCCTCCCCCTCTTTCTTGATGTAACTTTCACCTTGATATAAAAGAAATTTCCCATCACGTTTTGCATTTACTGTTTGAATAGTCTGGACTGTGGTCATAGAAAAGCAGACGAGTTTTTTCCTTTTACTTGTTTGGGACTTAGATGTATTGTTTTGGATAATAGAAAATCAAAATCTAACAAACAGCAAAGCAATTTTTCTTGCTGGAAAAACTAATTGGAAAGATTGTTAATTGATCTTAACAATGTCATCAGAAGCTGTAATTGGGAATGGAAGTTACGCTTAGTTGAAAGCTGCAATTGACAACAGCCTCATTCAGTGAACATACATTCAAGACAAATTCATAGCCTCATTAATCACATATACTCAGCACATTTCATCTCATGGACAGCTTGAATAGCCCCGCCCTTACTACATATTTTTAGGAACTGGCGGATTTGCTTAGCTAAACAAAAACGTTTTGCAAAACAATGATTATTAGTGTGTACTATAGACCCCCTTTTTTGGGCTAAAGACTTGTAGGAAAAAGACCTTAAAGGAAATCTAGACTATTTCCTTCTTGTGATACGAAGCATGTATGATGTATATAATTACCTTTTGAAGAAAAGAATAAAAGAATAAAAAATCTTATCAAGCACAATGGCAACGAAGTGGAACTGAGACACCGGGAGGTTTCCTCTTCTCGCGGATAATAACTTCTTTAATCATGGGCAGTTTCTGGTGAACCTTTCTCCATATGTAATTTATAGCACCATTTGGATGTATAGGACCAATTCCACCCAGTTGACCATTTTCATACTCGAAAATGGGCTGCACCTGAGCCATTTTATGTCGAAACTTATCCTTTTGCTCGTCAGAGTAGCTCCTAAGATGGTTCACGAGCCAACTTGGCCGAAGTGCATCACTAACTGCTACAAACAGCGAAAATTCTGAATAATCCACCATCCCTTCAAATGGGAGCTCAATGTTGTCACTAACAATGACGGGAATACAAAGACTTTGAATGGCATCAAACAGTCGGCACGAGGTTGGTGTGTCCCCTGCCGGGTGCAAGCAGAACTCTGAAGTCCTCATACCCTTTATAGACTGCTCCTTCCCAGTGGCATTTGGAAAGCCTTCCTCCATCACTACCCCGGGTTCATTTATTAGCAAGTCCCAAAGCTTTTCTCGAACGATGCCTCCCTGCACACAGAAAAATACTTAATGACCTAAAACTAGCGAGCAAGAAGAGCGATGTTATCGTCTAATGTAGGCACTTTGACAGGCAAAAAAGCCAAGACAACGTTGCACGTCTGGTCAAGCACAGCATACAACAGAATTGTGTAAGTCCTTTTTATGCTTCACCCTAACAATGATTTTTCCAATCAATTAGTACTTAATTGTATTCAGAAAAGTTTCTGGAAACAGAGTAAGTTCATTTACAGTAGGCCAAAATCTGATGACAGAATAGTCCATACCATCTGCATTGTGATCAAAAGGAGTTCCAGTCATATCTTGTGAAGAAGCTCACAAGTAAAATAGATCATTCACCCAGTATGATTGCAAGCAGGAAGCAGACTATATTCATATGGACGTCCCGGAGAACTCAATAATACTACCAATGCATATATTTATTTCCCCTGAAACAAAGAAAGTTTTTTTTTTTCTGTTTGTAATATAAGGGCAAAAGAGGCAGTAAATAGCTACACGGCACGACGACATCTTTAAGTGACCAAAAATTTTGCATTGTTATTTATTAAGAAACTAAGAAACAGCATCATGGTATAATTCAAACACCTTGTTTTTCTTTTTTTCTCCCTTTCTTTTTGATAACGGTAGCATCCAGATCAGTTTGCGCACACCTCAATTATTCTACCTGATGCCTGCTAGCTCCCACCACGGCTTAAGCAAATGCGAAGAAATCATCTAGTGTTTTTTGTCTCTAATGAAATTTGAACCTTCGTCTCCCATGATTTTCACCTACTTTGTTGACTATTAGGCCATACCCTTGGGTTCAAACAACCTGTCTTCTACCGGGCATTGGTATAATTCAAGCTCCTAGTTTTCTTCCAAGCTTTAAAAATGTTCCCTTGGTGAAGTCATTCCCCAAAGTTTGAAATCCAAACTTTTCAAGGTATTTAAATTGGATATAAAGTTATTCATAAAATAGTTGACTTGACAGATCGTACACAGGCAATATTGTTAGAAGCAGGTAGCAGATTATATTTAGCTAGAGTTCTGGAAAAAGTTAATAATACTGACCCGATGCCTATGTTTAGCTCCTTTGAAATAGAGAAGGGTTTCCCGTTTCTTGTTTTCAGATAAGGGCAAACGAGGAAGTAGATGCGTATAAGGCACGATTACATCCTTCAGCAACGAAACTTGGGTGTGATGTATCATGTCAGATGAACTCTCATTAGACGCTTTCGAGTCAAGCTTGTACCACCCACCAAAATCTACCACCAGAAGAACTGCTGGAGCAACCTCAGCCTTCACATGCCACATTGCAACAGGGTCTGCCAAAGAATGCTTCAAGTTGTAAAATAACCTGACATTGCAGAGACTAAATTATAAGATTCTAAGATGTTCCACTTCCCTCTTCTTTTTTTTTCAGGCAGAACATAATTGGGAAAGAACAATTACACAGTCAATAGGAAAGCAGGCTGGCGAGACGATTTTACAAATTGGAACTCGGGATTATTTGCTACAATAGTTCATGGTCAGACATGAGTTTTAGAATCAGTTACATAACTACACATGATAAACAGACAAAGCAACTGAATAAAACAGCATACCGTGTCATATTCAAGGTGGAGCAGAGGATCAGCGATGAAAAATGTGTGCAGTATAATTTATTTGATCACAACTGCATTGGACTAAATAATATGGGTGGAAAAGGAAAGGAGACTATTTTAAGTGAAATAGCAAGATGCAGCTCACTCAACAAAATACCATCAAAATATTAGTGCACTTCACCAGATATGTCATGAAGAATTAACTCAGATGCAACTGAAGAATCTCCCTTAGGAGCATTGCTCAATTATGCAAAAAGTAAGCAGGGCAAGACTTTCTCTACCTAAGTCAATACATCACTTTTCACAGCCTTACCAAATCCATGTGCCCCTACGAAGGTCTCCAAGCAGTCCAACTCAGCCCTGCTTATTATGTTTGCTTCAAAAGACTCAAGCATAAGCACTTTCAAATAAGTACATATTTGACAAATCGAAGAATTGTTACTGAATCTAATTAAACTCTTTTAGGCTCGTAGTTACTACTTGGCATATATTTTGTAAGTCAGCAGCTCCCCAATAAAAAATAAGAAACCAAAACCTAAAATCAGACAGCTCGCTTAAACCACAAGCTTTCTGGTGATGTAGACTGATAAAAAATGCAGGCTCTATTATAATGAGAAGTGCCCCTATCAGGATGATTTTATACAACATTCTAAGTTGTTTTCCAAGATACCAGAGTCCAAGTTGGATCCGGCAAGCATAAGAATGCAGTAACTTTTAGCATTCTTTTTCAGTGACTGTTTGATAAGATAGTAGCACGAGTAAATATAGAACACAATTACATGCAAACAGTGCACAACAGCCAACATTTGTTTCTTTTTGAGAGCCATGGGGTCTTAGGCTCAATTCCTAGCGGAGGCAAAAACACTACGCGAATTCTTCTCTTCTGCCAAAGCCTTGGTAGGTAGAGTAGGTAACTGTGTTGGTAGTAGGTAACCCGTGGAATAGTCGAGGTGTGCGCAAGCTGGTCCGGACACCACGATTATTGAAATAAAGCCAAAGTAAGTATCATGTGAGAATCTATGGATTAAATCTCACGGCTGCAGCCTGACATGTCTATCAATTGAAGCTAAGCTAAAGCCTAAAAGTCCAAGCACAACTTAAATCAGATTGATGATTGCTGCAGTTCAGTTGAAGCTGAGCTGCATCCTGAAAGACTAAGCACGATATTCACCTATTTCTTGCTATTTTGAAGAGCATTTACAAAAGAATATCAAGAAAACCTAACTGGCTCAGTTCCTTCTTTTATTTCAGGAAAAAAAAATATACAAAACTTCATATGCAGATTACTTCCACACTTCGGAAGTTACTAACACCAAAAGTTAGCACATATAGAAGAATGGAACCTCTCTAAACAAATGGTTACCCTAACTGCAAAAAGATCAAATTCTATCTCAATACCATCTATGGCAAAAGGCACTGGTGGCACCCAATAGTCTCTAATACACATCATAAAGAAAGAACTATACAAGCTTCATCCAAAACACCAATTATCCAATCTCTCAAGCACCAATACGCAATAAACAATAACTAGAAAGATCAACAGACTCCAGAGCATAGTTATCATGACTCACAAATCCCCTACCAAATTGTTAATTGCAATCCGCAATACTAGAAATAGTACAATAGCAAACTCAAAATTTCCTTATCAAAATTGCAGTCATTCTTGTTTTACATTTTAGTAGCATTTTGTCTCCTCCAATCCAACTCAGCTTTCTATTTTTTGAGACTCTCAAATCATCTCCAAATTTAGAAAAGAATTATAACTTCATATTTCCTCAAGAACATTTATGCATCATCTCTACAGAAGCAGCATACTAAACAATCGGATAGCAGGTTGGGTAGCTAATTACTAACTTGTCCCATGGAAAAGACCTACATACAGTGTAAATTGCTAAAATGTCACGAACCAAAAATTGACTTACATCAACAGCAGCTGAAAAATTGGAGACAATTACATACAACTATGCATAAAAAGCTGTGAATTCCAGCACTTACCAGTAATAACAAACACATGATCACGTCCACCAGATCGTTTCCAAGCTTCAGTTTGCTTCACAAAATCCAAAACCATTCTTTGTCTCTCATAATCCTCATTCCTCTCCTTCTTTCTAAACACACCCTTATTTACAATCAGCTGCATCTCAGCACTCAATGTTGCAAAAAAAGGAACAAAAATCACATCAGCTTCCTCAGCACTAAACACCCTTTTAGCAAAAGATCCAATCTTTAACCTTTCTGGCGTCATCAAATCACCCAAGATCCAATACTCAGCACTGTACTGTTTGATTATTGGGTTTTCTGGATAAGGAAGTAAATTTTGAGAACTTTTGCCCGTATGGGTCTTTCTTATTTCATTGTCTACTTCACTCCCAATTCTTGAATCTGAATCTAAAGACCAGTACTTTTCAAGTAATCCATAGTTGAGGGATCTTGGAAGATCTGCTATGTAAACTTTGATGGAATTATGAGATTCTTGAAAGTTGAAATTTGGGTTTATTGGGGTTGGGGAAGAGTGGAAAAAGAAGAGGGAAAATGGTAAAATGCAGAGTATAGAGAGAGAGATGAAGAGAGAAGGGATACTGCAGGATGAATTGGTGTTCTTCAGTGGCATCATGTTGTTGTTCTTTGAGGTTCCTGTTTCATCTAGATAGGGTTTCTGTGTTGATTTAATTGATTCAAGTTGTGTGTAAATAAATGATGTTTATAAAATCTGTTTCAGTTCTATTCTTTCTGCATTTGGGATAAACGTAGTAATGGAATGATTGATCTTGCTTGCGTTTTTTTATCTAAAGGGTAACAAAATATTTAGACGGAGAAGACGAGAATATTTCAGTCAGTCAGAGACTCAGAGGTGTAATATGAAATACTCATAAATTTGTGGAGAAAAATACAAAAATAATCCCTAATATTGTTTAGGATAAGTTTAAACAATAATACTACCTTATGACTAACAGCGCTGTTTAATTAAAAAAAATATTAATTAATTTTTACGTCATCGTCTCATTCCATTTTTTTTTTTTTTAAACTCTCTGTTTTCACACTTTCCTTCCACTCGAGAGGGTGGAGGTGGAGGTGCTTTTAGAGCAAGTCTCACTTGTCTCCATTTCTGTCTCCTCTTTCTTTTCAAAAATACTCCAACTACTCTCGCACACCCATTTTTTAAGCAAACAAAACTCTCTCTTACAGTTCATCACCTTCTTCTTCCTATTTCTTCCTCCACTAAATATATACATCGACACTCTTATTTTTTTCCATCACAGAAATATCATTCATCATCAATTTTTTCTTACTACACTTCACTATTTTTTACAGTAAAGTCAACGAAGTGTTTGTTATAGTCACCTTCTCCAATAAGCCGTATTCTCTCATATTCTTAGACATAGGCTCTCAAATATTCCTCTTGATTTTGCCGTCTCTTTCTTGAAATTGGCGGTGCTGATATAGCGTGATGAGCATCCTCGTACTAGAGCTTAATTTATGAATATGACCGGATGTTCAGGAAATATACGCTAAAAAATATTGCAAATGCTCAATGACCATCACCGTCGACTTTATGTTAGTGTTCATACATTCGGCTGAAAGTTGTATGACGTAAAGTGTTGGTGACTAAAAAATTTGATTGTCTGAAAATAAAATTTAATGTTGGTGGTGGTGATTATTCAAATGAAGTGCAAGGTCACAAAAAAAAATGAGAGGAAGAAGAATATGAACGCATAGACGACGCTGGTGGGGGAGGGGAGGAGGAGAGAGATTGATAAGGTGGTGCATTGTTTTGAGAAGAATATGACGCTTGTAGAAGGAGAAGTGCATAAAAAAGTTAGTTTTTTGGATATGAGTTTTCGACGCGGGTGGATTTATTTTAATTTAGGTGGATTTTATGTTAGGCCAATGGGAAGATTACAGGTGAAAATTAATTAAAGTTTTTTTAACCAAACAGGGTTGTTTTGAGCCGAAAACAAAACGGTGAGGGTCAAATTTTAAAATAGGTGGACGAAGGGTATTAAACTCTAATAGTTCGTAGTTTTGATAATTTTCCGAGTTTAAAGTAATTGCTCTAATATCCTTATAAGTAGTTTTGGTTTGCCAATAATATGCACTTTGTTATAAGAAAAATCAAATTATGGTGGATGTCTACTCTTTCTCCATGATCTTCTCAAATGCTTAATGACATATTCAATGACATATTTTTCTTCACTTTTCATGCTTATATAAATGTCTTGTAATAGATAGGAAAATATACACAATTGAAGAAGAAATACTCTTCCTTCTCTCTATCTCTATTTCTTGTTCATATTATACTAAATTGCTTTTATTTCAGAACTTGTTCTTGTTCATGTTTTACTAAATTGCTTTTATTTCATAACACGTTATCAGCATGACTGTGCTCCCATTTTCGTACACCTCCATATAGACATAGAT
>AWOL01S0024003.1:25025-76804 GCA_000715115.1 Nicotiana otophora
ATTGAAGGATTTAAATTGTTCTGAAGCATATTAAGGTTTCCAAGAAATTTATTAAATAAAGCTTCAAAAATCCTTATACGGATTGAAATAATCAGGGTGCATGTGATATAATCCCATGAGTGAGTACCTGTTGAAAGAAGGGTACAAGAATGATTCAATTTGTCCTTGTGTCTTTATAAAAAGATATGGATCTAAATTTGTTATAATCACCGTGTATGTTGATGATTTAAATATCATTGGAACTCCTAGGGAGCTTCCTAAAGCAGTAGAGCTTCCTAAAGCAGTAGACTATAAAGAAATAATTTGAAATGAAAGATCTTGGAAAGATAAAATTTTGTCTTGGTCTACAAATTGAGTATATGAAAGATGGAATTTTTGTTCATCAATCAGCATACACTAAAAAGATTTTAAAGCGATTCTATATGGATAAAGTACATCCATTCCGACCTCATGAAAATAATGAAGAGCTTCTTGGTCCCGAAGTACCATATCTTAGTGCAATTGGTGCACTAATATATCTTTCTAACATTACAAGGTTTGACATAACTTTTTCAGTTAGTGTCTTAACAAGATATAACTCTACTCCTACAAAGAGACATTGGAATGGAATCAAACACATATTGTGGTATCTAAAAGGGACTACCGATATGGGATTATTTTATGACAATGATTGCAGTCCCGATCTTGTTGGTTATGCCGATACTGGGTAGTTATCTGACCGACACAAGGCTCGATCTCAAACAGGCTATGTGTTTACATATGGAGGCACTGCCATATCTTGACGATCGACTAAGCAATCAATCATGGCTACGTCATCTAATCATGTTGAGATAATTGCTATTCATGAAGCAAGTCGAGAATGTATATGTTGAGGTCTATAATACACCTTATTCGAGACAAATGTGGTTTGAAGTGTGACAAACTACCCATAATTTTGTATGGAGATAATGCAGCATGCGTAGCCCAATTGAAGGGAGGATTCATAAAAGGGCATAGGACAAAACAAATTTCACCGGAATTATTTTTCACACATGATCTTCAAAAGAATGGTGATATCAATGTGCAACAGATCCGTTCAAGTGATAATATGGCTGATTTGTTCACCAAATCTCTACCGATGTCAACCTTCAAGAAACTAGTGTACAAGATTGGTATGCGAAGGCTCAATGATGTGAATTGATGCTCTCATCAGGGGGAGTTAATATGCGTTGTACTCTTTTTTCCTTACAAGATTTTGTCCCACTGAGTTTTCCTTGCAAGGTTTTTAACGAGGCAACCAAAAGGCGTATTTCTAAATATATGTACTATTTTTCCTTCACTAGGATTTTTTTCCCATGGGATTTTTTTTCTAATAAGGTTTTAACGAAGCACATTATCTATGGACATCCAAGGGGGAGTGTTATAAGAAAAATCAAATTATGGTGGATGTCTACTCTTCCTCCATGATCTTCTCAAATGCTTAATGACATATTCAATGACATATTTCTATGCTTAATGACATATTCAATGACATATTTTTCTTCACTTTTCATGCTTATATAAATATCTTGTAATAGATAGGAAAATACACACAATTGAAGAAGAAATACTCTTCCTTCTCTCTATCTCTATTTCTTGTTCATGTTATACTAAATTGCTTTTATTTCATAACTTGTTCTTGTTCATGTTTTACTAAATTGCTTTTATTTCATAACACACTTCTAATTTTCATAAAATATTTTTCCATTCTAGTTTTCTATTATATAGAAAAGGCTTGTTGGTCGACCAAGGGCATAAATGACATTTCACTTTGCCATTTATGTTTTTATGCATAAACTGCGTGGCTTGCCCTAAACTGAATTGCCACGTACCCTACTCTATTTTACTTTCTTTGTGGCTCTAAATTTTCCGTTCATCGCCTTCCACCGTGTCTGCGACTTTTTTCCCCTATGCCGTAGGAAGCTTTTTGTATTATCCTTTGTATACAATATAGTTGCTCCTGGTACTGGGCTATTCTTACAATTCTTTTAGGCTACCTTCGCTCGGAGATTTATGTTGTTTCACTGCTTCTGATCGGTGAGGGTTACTGATATTCTATCTCATTTTCTTCTTTCTCCTTGCTTTCAAAGTCCAAATCTGCATTCACAGTTTTGATTCGGATGAATAGCCATTAGTAATTTAGTATAGAGGAGTAAGACAGAGAGAATTATAGAGATGGAAGACTGGAAAGAAGGTAAAGATTAATTACAAACTGAAATAGCACAGTTGAAATGCAAACTATTGCATAAAGTTCTTTTGATTCTTGAATTTGATTTTTTTTTTATGGTAGAAAAAAGTTTTGTAACACATATTTGAATCTGCCAACCAATTCTTTCATATTGTCATTCCAAGAAAATAAATAAATTGAGATACTTAAAACTTCGAAGAAAATTAAACAAAAAAAACATAAGCATGTAATGGGCCATTGAAAAAAACCAAAATCGAGAAGGAAGAAAACTAACTCAAACTCAGCATCCATTACCATTTTAAGATGTAGTATGAGTATTAAGCCTTTTCAATCCATATTCAACTATCTTATTCTCTTATCATCCACCTTCTTCTTGCCGTGATTGCGGAGTACTTTTTTGTCCAAACATATAAGCAGGCGCAAAGAAATAAAAATGAATAGAGCCGAAAAAATAGAGTTTTTTGAAAGAGAATATTAATAATGTCAAAGGAACATTAGGATCTTTCTTTTCTCAGTCAATAAATGAATTTTCAAGGCAATAATAAGTCATCAACTCTGTATACAAGAGAGAACCATCTCATGTGTGTACTATATATAGAGTCTATTTTTACAATTTTACTCTGCCTATTAGAGTACCCGTTGCAATGTGATGCTTTATTTGTGCTAAAATAGTGTATTCTTATATCTACAAATAGGCCTTTCTTTGATCATAAATGATCTTTATTGTGGGGCTTAGTCCCGACAATTGTATATTTACCTAATGATGTTTGGCATATAGGAATGGATTAAAAAAATTTCCTTCTTAATCTAGCTTACTTATAATAAAATTGTATTGATGCTATTGGATAAGCGGAAAAGTAGATTCATTATCGTCTACTAATAAATCACCTTTAGTTATCTTTGAAAACTAAAATGTATAGATGATAATAAATATTCTATGGCTATGTTTTTTTTATAACTATAGTTACTTGATGCTCTAAGAATTCCTTTGAAAGCAATAATGGCTACTTTAGTTGCTTGGACGATTATTTGTGATCCATTTAGTTCGCATATTATTAAGTTATGAATAATTTTTTCTGCTGTGTATTTCTCCTAATAGTAGTCATCATATGATGTGTTGCCGAAAGTTTTTCTGCTGCTGAGAGTTTTTCATCACTAAGAAGTATCAATGTCATGTTCCTGCTGCTCTTACCTTCCTTTTTTGGTTGAGAATGGTTACAAACTCTTACTTTGTTGTTCCAATATTATATGAAAGGGCAGTCCGGTGCACTAAGCTCTCGTTATGCGCGTGGTCTGGGGAAGGGTCGGACCACAAAGATCTATTGTACGCAGCTTTACCCTGCATTTCTACAAGAGGATGTTTCCACTGCTCGAATCCGCGACTTCCTGGTCACGTGGCAGCAACTTTAAATGATAATGTTAAATGATTATGCTTTATATTTTATATTATATTGTATAGAAGGGTGTACTTTACGAATAAATATTAAGATTAGAAATTTAGACTATTAAATAAAATTTTTTTATGAAACGCTTGAAAATAAATGTCTAACCGTACAAAGCCCAAGTTGAGCAAACAACAGCATCCATATCTTGGCTTTGAGATGTTACTGATCGAACCCCACACCTCAGACGATATCAAATCGTAATTTTATAAATTATTTTACTCTTTTAGTGTATGTACTCTTTTGCTTAACCTCCGTGAAAATTAGTTGGATGGAACATCAACCATTAGTTTTCCCAACCTGGTTAATAATTTGATTTGCGAGTCATCAAAACTCACATGTCATGGGTAATTATTTATATTTCTCTAAATATTGTTAGCAAAAGTGATATTGATTATATGATGTCTTTCCGTAGCTCACATATACTTGTGTAGGACTTTACAAGTTTATGCAAAATGTCCTGTAAGGCTCAAAATAGCTCACGTATACTTGGTGGCTGATTTTCAAGATACCACATCTATTATATAACTGATAAATATTGAAGGCAATTTTTTCACGACCTGAAGATATCAGTTGATGTGTATATATATCATCGTGCAGTTTTTACTTTTAATTGTTGTTTGTCTTTGTTCTTTTGCATATTGAAATTTTAACTATACATTATCATAAAAATTATTAATCGAATTTGATTTCTTAGTTGCAATGTAAAGTACAGCTGCAGTAGAATCCAAATTGTTGGGCCCGCAAGCGCGGGCCAAGACTCTTCTAGTAGTTGTTAGATCGACTGAGAATGGTAAAAAAATAGGATCTAATGAAATTTCATATTTAGAGATGCAACTTTTTTTTTTTTTTAAACAGTTTTTACTATTTTTTATTTATTTCTTTTATCTAGAGAAGTGTAGCTTTTGCCTTTTTTTTTTTGGATATATTTTGTCTAGTGAAGTTTTTGATTTGTTTTTACAATTTTCATTAAATTTAACAAATGGAGTCTTTTAAATATTTGAATGAGGCCAAATATACTTACTCTTGACAAAATTTGGTAATAAAATGTGAATATATTACTAGACAACCAAACTCCAAGATTTACACAAATATACTTACTCTTAACAAAATTAAAAGATCAAAATTGTACCTTTTTTCTTCCTAATCTTAAGGATCAGATGTGCACAAGTTTATGTAGTATTGTTGAAAATAGATCTAGCTTAAATTTGAGGGAGCATTTGATTTGATAATTACTCCATCCGTTTCATATTATCAGTCGTGGTTACTAAAAATAATTGTCTCAAATTATTTGTCATTTTAGAAGTTCAAGACAAAATTAATTATTTTTTTCCTCTTTTATCCTTACTAATAATTATCCGATACCCTTACTAATAATTATCCTTGAAGACTACAAATATTTTAATTATGGATAACTTTGTTCAAATACAAATAAAGAAAGATTAAATATTAAGATATGAATAAAGGTAAAGTAATCAAAATTTTATCCTAATTAACTTTTTTTAGGAGGCGTGTACAAGATAATTATGATAGATAATTTGAGAGGAGGGAGTAGAACAAACTCCCTACAAACTTTTCCATCTCAATGATTTATGTATCTGATATTAAATTGATACGCGGCTCAAGTAACATGTTAATCATTTGACTCTAAGAAAGTAAGAAAGTAGAAACCGTGTTCGTTTGTTTGACCAATCTAGTCCATAATAAGTGACTTTTAACTTTTTTATTTTGGTCCAAAACAAATACTATTTTTTTGCATAATTAAGAAGGAAGCAATTTTATTTTTCAAAAATTTGTTTTTATTTACATATCTCAATATGTCAAGGTAACAATTAATTAAAGATAATTTAGTGAATATATTTTCTTAAGAGATGTGTCAAAAACTAAAAAATCACTTATTATGAACCAGAGAGTATATAATTAACAATTCATTCAATGTGGATAAAAGAAAAAGTAATTGCATCAACTAATTAGTTGGATATGCTTGGAGTTTATATTCACCGCCTAAAGTCTTCTTGGTGTTCTATCTGTATTTCCAATGTAAAAGTAGGCTGACACCAAAGTTGGAAAAACCTAACCTCAAACCTAACCTCAAACCAAAGTTATGGCACCCAAAAAGAAAAAGTTGGGTTGTTTCTCCCTTGTTGCTGCTTGCTTCCACTTTATGTTTTATATTTTAGTTACTTAAAGGTCATTTTGTTAAACGTATTAGAAAAACTAATTCCAACATAATATTCGACGTAACATAATATAGTGTTTGGTTGCTTGTATTAGGAAAGGACCCGGTCGGTCGTTTTGAGTTCTAGCATGTCGTCCGACGGTTTGAGACCTTGAGTAGCTTCACTTTGTGTATTATGACTTGCATGTGTAGCTGTTTTGATTTTCGAGAAGTTCGAAGTTAATTTGGAAGAAAAATTCTCAATTCAGAAGCTTTAAGTTAAAAGAGTTGACCAAGGTTTGATTTTTGAGTAAACGACCTCAGAATTAAGATTTGAAGGTTCCTATAGATTCATAAGGTGATTTCGGACTTGGGCGTATGTTCCGGGTTGAGTATAGGGTGGTCCAAGAGTGATTCAGTGTTTATTACCAAAAGTTTGCATTTTGAAGGTTTTCGAATTTGCTAAGTTTGACTTGGAATAGACTTTGGTGTTATCAGACTCCGGACGGTGTTCTGAGACCTTGGATAGATTTATTTTATCGATTGAAACTTGTGTGTGAAGCTGGTCGTGATCCGGAATGTCCAAGTATGATTTGGATGCGTTCGGTGAAGTTTGAAGGTTTGAAAGTCGAAGGAAGGATTTTGTAACGACCCGACCGGTCGTTTTGAGAGTAATAGCCCCGATCCCCTTTTAACTACTTTTTCTATATGTATTTTCTGCTATTATGACTTGCCGGGAGGTTTCGTTTTGATTTTTGGAGTGTTTTGGGACACTTAGCCCCTAAATGGGAGCTTAAGTCTTAGAATTTGAACCGTAATCTGAACTGTGTGAAGACGACTCTAGAATGGAATTTCGTCGATTCCGTTAGCTTCGTTGAGTGATTTTGGGCTTAGGGGCATGTCCGGATTTTTCGTTTTGGAGGTCCGTAGCTCATTTAGACTTGAAATGGCGAAAGTCAATTTTTTGGAGTTTTGGGCCGGTAGTGGAAATTTTGATATCGGGGTCAGATTCAGATTCTGAAAGTTGGAGTAGGTCCGTATTATTGAATATGACTTGTGTGCAAAATTTGAGGCCAATCGGACGTGATTTGGTTGGTTTCGGCATCGATTGTCGAATTTGGAAGTTTCAAGTTTCTTTAAGTTTGAATTGGAGGGTGATTTGTGATTTTAGCGTTGTTTGATGTGATTTGAGGGCTCGACTAAGTTCGTATGGTGTTTTAGGACTTGTTGGTATGTCTGGTTGAGATCCCGGGAGCCTCGGGTGTATTTCAGATGCTCAACGGATCATTTTGGACTTTGGAAAGATAGCAGATTTTTCTGGTTTTTGTTGCAGAAGTTTGTTCTTCGCATTCGCGAAGGTGTGGTCAGTGGAAGCATCGCGAACGCAAGGAGTAGGACGCATTCGCATAGAAGAAAAATGAAACAACTGGGACCCCAAGGATTTGTTCTACGCGTTCGCGTAGAGGAGAACGCGTTCGCGAAGGGTCTGGCAGGTGACGCGAGAGGACTCTTGCGTTCGCAAAAGAGGAATTTCGATCAGTGGATTTTTGTTCTACGCGAACGCGAGGAGATGGCCGCGTTCGCGAAGAAGGATTACCTGGGCAGTACTTAAATATTTCAAAATCTAGGGTTAGCCATTTTTATCAAAACTTGAGTTTGGGAGCTCGGATTTGGACAAGACTTTGAGGAATTTTCAGAGATATCAATTGGGTAATGATTCTTAACTTGATTTTGGTTATAACCCACTAATCTATCATTAAATTTATCATTTAATTTTGGATTTGGGGTGAAAATTGAGGAAAATTGAGAAAAGTTCTTAGGCCAAATTTTGGGGGTTTGATCGAGATTTTGGTATCAGATTTGAGTGAATTTGGTATGGTTAGACTGGTGAGTGAATGAGTATTCGTATTTTGTAACTTTTACCCGATTCCGAGACATGGGCCCGGGGAGGCGGTTTGGCGATGTTTCCAATTTCTTGCCTTAGCTTTGATTTCAATAGCTAAATTAGTTTCTTGTGGTTATATTTATGCTATGTAATTATTTTGGGTAGATTTGGTACATTCGGAGTCGGATATTCGTTGCAAGAGCATTGTTATGGATTGAATTGAGCTTGGTTCGAGGTAAGTGGCTTGCCTAACCTTGTGTGGGGGAACTCCCCTTAGGATTTGGTACTGCTTTTGATATATGAGCACCGTGTACGTGAGGTGACGAGTGCGTACATGGGCTATTGTTGCAAAACTCCATTTTCATTAAGTAAAATACCTATCTTCCTTTAACTGAGCTACACTAGCATATGAATTTATCCTGTTTAGTCTAGAACAACATGTCTACGTGTCTTAATTGCTTATGTAAACTCTGTGCAACATGCTTAGTGAATTTCCTGCTTCTTCCTTGACTGGTTCTTAACCTAAATCATAAGATTTCGTGATGTAGTTGTATTTCTATTGTTTGCGCTGCATATTTACTTTAGGACTACAAAACGGTATTCTGGTAGATCCCCCTGCTCTGCATATTTACTTTAGGACTACAAAACGGTATTCTGGTAGATCCCCCTGCTCTGCATATTTACTTTGGGACTTCAGAGCGGTATTTTGGTAGATTTTCTTGCTCTGCATATTTACTTTGGGACTACAAAAAAGTATTCCGGTAGATCCCCCTGCTCTTCATATTTACTTTGGGACTACAAAAAAGTATTCCGGTAGATCCCCCTGCTCTTCATATTTACTTTGGGACTACGGAGTGGTATTCCGGTAAATCCCCCCTGTTTTTGCACATTTACGTTTGGGACTACGAGACGGTATCGTGGGAGATCCCCTGTTGTTATTTCTGTGTACTGAGCTATTTACTTGCTATGATTTCATTCTTGTTAAATTTCAGTACTTATTTTTACTGTAATATTTCATTCTGCCTTAGTTTATTATATATATACCAGTAGGGCCCTGACCTGATCTCGTCAGTACTCGACCGAGGTTAGGCTTGGCACTTATGGGGTACCGTTGTGGTGCACTCATGCCCTTCCCTGCACATGTTTTTCGTGTGCAGATCCAGGTACCGCTTATCAGCCGTATTATCAGTGAGGCGAGGCAGCTGTAGTGACTTCAATGTATATCTTCCGCATCCGCAGGCCTCAGAGTCCCTATCTACTCTTCCCCATGTCAACCACTTCTTGTATTTCTTTTTGTTAGATTCTGGAATATAGAAACACTATTCTCTTTCTGTAGCTTGTGACTTATGATATTCTAGGTTTTGGGAGAGTTATGTACATTTCGAGAGTGACCATGGTATATTCCGAGCGGAATCTAAATTTCTTATTTAGATTATATGTGTAAATTTCTAGTTTTAATGTTTTCGTTTCATTTCTGCGAAGGTGTTAGGCTTACCTAGTCGAAGAGACTAGGTGCCGTCACGACGGTTCAAGGAGGGAGAACTTCGATCATGACAAGTTGGTATCATAGCTCTAGGTTCATAGGAGTCGTGAGTCACAAGACGGTTTATTAGAGTCTCGCGGATAGGTACGGAGACGTCTGTACTTATCTTCGGGAGGCTATGGAACTGTTAGGAAAATTTCACTTCATTTGATTCCTCGTCGTGCGAGATTATTGACTTCGAAATTCTAAACTTCTGTCTTCTATTCTCTCACAGATGGTGAGGACATGTGCTACTGGAGATGACCAAGCACCCGCGCCCCCTGCTAAAGCCGCCAAAAATCGGGGCCGGGGTAGAGGCAGAAGACGTCCACGTGGTGTAGCCAAAGCACCGAGCGAGCTGCTACAGAGGAGCCACCAGCAGCTCCAGTCGGAGCACATGCACCTGATACGCCTATTATTACTACTCTAGCACTTCAGGAGACCTTACCACAGTTCCTGAGCATGTTTGGTACATTGGTTCAGGCGGGGTTCATTCCGGTTGTACCAGCTACTTCACAAACCGGGGAAGGGACCCAGACTCCCGCCTCCCACACTCCAGAGCAGCGAGTTCACGTTGGTCAGGTTCTAGGTGTCATGGCGACACAGCCTGTGGTCCCATTTCAGTAGGTGGTAGGGATCACTTGCCGGGTAGAGGACAGGTGGGTCTAGGTGAGAGAGGACATACGAGGTCAAGAAAGAGAGTACAGGGAGGCGAAGAGGCCTCGTAGACTGGAGAGATTCATTGGTCCTTATTTTGGAGGCAGGGTAAGGCATGGTAGAGGTTTTGTGGGTTAGCCAGTTCAGTTTGCGTTTCAGGCTTCGCATAATGTTTCACGTGTTCATGGGTCTCGGTACCCGTACCACACATTTCCCACAGCCATATCAGCAGTGAGGTTGTTTTGAGTGTGGCGACACTCGCCATGTGGTGAGGAGTTTCCCCAGACTTAGGAGAGGTGCACCTCCACAGACTTCTCAGTCACAACATGCTCCACCAGGTCCTCAGGCTATGATTATACCCCCACCTGCCACCCCCACCTGCTCAGCCAGCTCGAGGTGGAGGTCGGGGAGGTAGAGGTCGCCCTAGAGGGAGAGGCCATGCCAGATATTATGCCATTCTTACTCGTACAAAGGCAATTGCTTCTGATTCTATCATTATAAGTATTGTTCCGGTCTGTCATAGAGATTCATCGGTATTATTTGACCCAGGCTCTACATATTCTTGTGTGTCCTCTTATTTTGCCCCGTATTTGGGCATATCTCGGGATTATTTGAGTTCCCCTGTTTATGTGTCTACTCCTGTGGGAGATTCTCTTGTTGTGGACTGCGTTTATCGGTCGTGTTTGATTACTCTTAGTGGTTTTGAGACCAGAGCCTATTTATTATTGCTCGGCATGGTAGATTTTGATGTTATTTTGGGCATAGACTGGTTGTCACCCCATTATGCTATTCTTGATTGTCACTCCAAGACCATGACACTGGCTATGCCATGTTTACCGCGATTAGAGTAGAGAGGTACCCTCCCAGTAGAGTTGTTTCATTTCTTAGAGCTCAACGAATGGTTGAGAAGGGGTGTGACGCATAACTATCCTATGTAAGAGATGTCAGTATCGATACCCCTACAGTTGAGTCAGTACCAGTAGTGAGGGATTTTCCTGATGTGTTTTCAGCTGATCTTCCGAGCATGCCGCCCGACAGAGATATTGATTTTGGCATTGATTTGTTGTCGGGCACTCAGCCCATCTCTATTCCTCCATACCATATGACTCCTCCTAAGTTGAAGGAGTTGAAGAAGCAGTTGCAAGAGTTGCTTGATAAGGGCTTCATTCAGCCCAGTGTGTCACCTTGGGGTTCTCCTATCTTGTTTGTGAAGAAAAAGGATGGCTCTATGCGTATGTGCATTGATTATCGCCAGTTGAACAAAGTCACAGCGAAGAACAAGTATCCCTTGTCTCGTATTGATGACCTAATTGATCAGCTACAGGGTGCCAAAGTATTTTCCAAGATCGACTTGCATTCAGGTTATCATCAGTTGAAGATTCGGGAGCTAGATATCCCGAAAACTATTTTTAGGACTCGGTATGGCCATTACGAGTTCCTTGTGATGTCATTTGGGATGACCAATGCCCCAACAGCTTTTATGCACTTGATGCACAGTGTGTTCCGGCCCTATATTGATTCTTTCGTCATCGTATTCATTGATGACATTCTAATGTATTCCCAGACTTGGGAGGATTATGAGTAGCACCTGCGGACAGTGCTTCAGACTTTGAGAGAAAAGAAGTTATATGCAAAATTTCAAAGTGTGAGTTTTGGCTAGACTCAGTGGTATTATTGGGTCATATAGTATCAAGTGAAGGGATCCAGGTGGGTCTAAAGAACATTGAAGCAGTGCAGAGTTGGCCCAGACTATCCTCAGCTATAGAGATCTGGAGTTTTCTTGGTCTGGCGGGGTATTACCGTCAATTTGTAGAGGGTTTCTCATCTATTGCAGCTCCTATGACCAGGCTGACCCAAAAGGGTGCTCCGTTCAGGTGGACAAAGGAATGTGAGGAGAGCTTTCAGAAGCTCAAGACAGCTTTGACTAGAACCCCAGTATTAGTATTGCCTATAGGTTCAGGGTCTTATACTGTATATTGTGATGCATTGCAGATTGGTCTCAGAGCGGTGTTGATGCAGGATGGTATGGTGATTGCCTACGCGTCCAGACAGCTGAAGGTGCATGAAAAGAACTATCCTGTCCACGACCTTGAGTTAGCAGCTATTGTTCCTGCCTTGAAGATTTGGCGGCATTATTTTTACGGTGTTCCTTGTGAGATTTACACCGATCATCGGAGTTTGCAGCATTTGTTTAAGCAAAAAGATCTTAACTTGCATCAGCGGAGGTTGTTAGAGTTACTTAAGAATTATGACATTACCATTTTATACCATCCCGGGAAGGCCAATGTGGTGGCCGATGCTTTGAGTTGTCGGGCAGAGAGTTTGGGGAGTTTAGCATATCTACCAGCAACAGAGAGGCCTATGGCATTGGATGTTCAGGCCTTAGCCAGCCAGTTTTTGAGATTGGATATTTTTGAGTCGAGTCGAGTATTGGCTTGTGTGGTCTCTCGGTCTTATCTTTATGATTGTATCAGAGAGCGTCAGCATGATGACCCCCATCTGCTTGTCCTTAAGGACATGGTCCAGCACGGTGATGCTAAGGAGGTCACTATTGGAGATGACGGTGCATTAAGGATGCATGGCAGGCTATGTGTGCCCAATGTAGATGGTTTGCGTGAGTTGATTCTCCAGGAGGATCACAGTTCGCGATACTCTATTCATCCGGGTGCCGCAAAGATGTATCAGGACTTAAGACAACATTACTGGTGGAGGAGGATGAAGAAGAAGGACATAGTAGAGTATGTGGCTAGATGTCTAAATTGCCAGTAGGTGAGGTATGAGCATCAGCGACCAGGTGAGTTGCTTTAGAAGATAGAGATTCTAGAGTGGAAATAGGAGCAGATCACTATGGACTTTGTTGTTGGACTCCCATGAACTCAGCGGAAGTTTGATGCAGTTTGGGTGATTGTGGACAGGCTGACCAAGTCAGCTCATTTCATTCTTGTGATTACTACCTATTCTTCCGAGCAGCTGGCTCGAATTTACATTCGTGAGATTGTCAGACTTCATGGCATACCGGTATCTATCATCTCTGACCGGGGCACGCAGTTTATATTGTGGTTCTGGAGAGCCGTATAGCAGGAGTTAGGTACTCAGGTGGAGTTGAGCACAACCTTTCACCCTCAAACGGATGGGCAGTCCGAGCGCACTATTCAGATTCTTGAGGATATGCTCCGTGCATGTGTGATGGAGTTTGGAGGTTCTTGGGATCAATTCTTGCAACTTGCGGAGTTTGGCTACAACAATAGTTATCATTCCAACATTCAGATGTCACCGTATAAGGCTCTGTATGGCAGGCGGTGTCGGTCCCCAGTGGGTTGGTTTGAGCCGGGCGAGGCCAGATTATTGGGTACAGACGTGGTTCAGGATGCCTTGGAGAAGGTGAAGGTGATTCATGATAGACTTCACACAGCCCAGTCCATAAAGAAGAGCTATGCAGACCAGAAGGTTCATGATGTTGCATTCATGGTTGGAGAGCAGGTCCTGCTTCAGGTTTCGCCTATGAAGGGCGTTATGAGGTTCGGAAAGAGCGGCAAGTTGAGCCCAAGGTTTATTGGCCCATTTGAAGTGTTGCGGCGAGTTGGGGAGGTTGCTTATGAGCTTTCCTTACCTCTCAGCCTAGCAAAAGTTCATCTAGTATTTCATGTTTCTATTCTCCGGAGGTATCACGACGATCCGTCTCACATGTTGGATTTCAGCTCAGTCTAGTTGGATAAGGATCTATCTTATGTTAAGGAGCCAGTGGCTATTTTGGATAGGCAGGTTCGAAAGCTGAGGTCAAAGAACATTGCATCACTAAAGGTTCAGTGGCGGGGTCAGCTAGTCGATGAGGCGAATTGGGAGACCGAGCAAGATATGCGCAGCTGTTATCCTCATCTTTTCACCACTTTAGGTATGTCTCTATGCTCGTTTGAAGACGAACGATTGTTTTAAGAGGGGGAGGATGTAACGACCCGATCGGTCGTTTTGAGAGTAATAGCCCCGATCCCTTATTAACTAATTTCCCCATATCTATTTTCTGCTATTATAACTTGCCGGGAGGTTTCGTTTTGGTTTTTGGAGTATTTTGGGACACTTAGTCCCTAAATGGGAGCTTAAGATTTAGAATTTGGACCGTAGTCAGAACCGTATGAATAAGACTCTGGAATGGAATTCCGTTGATTCCGATAGCTTTGTTGAGTGATTCTGGGCTTAGGGGCGTGTCCGAAGTTTTTGTTTTGGAGGTCCGTAGCTCATTTAGGCTTGAAATGGCGAAAGTCGATTTTTTGTAGTTTTGGGCCGGTAGTGGAATTTTTGATATCGGGGTCGGATTCTAATTCCGGAAGTTGGAGTAGGTTCGTAGTGTTGAATATGACTTGTGTGCAAAATTTGAGGCCAATCGGACGTAGTTTGGTTGGTTTCAGCATCGGTTGTCGAATTTGGAAGTTTCAAGTTTTCTTTAAGTTTGAATTGGAGGGTGATTCGTGATTTTAACGTTGTTTGATGTGATTTGAGGGCTCGACTAAGTTCTTATGGTGTTTGAAGACTTGTTGGTATGTCTGGTTGAGATCTCGGGGGCCTCGAGTGTGTTTCGGATGCTCAACGGATCATTTTGGACTTTGGAAAGATAGTAGAGTTTTCTGGTTTTTGTTGCAGAAGTTTGTTCTTCGCGTTCGCGAAGGTGTGGCCACTGGAAGCATCGCGAACGCGAGGAGTAGGACGCGTTCGCATAGAGGAAAAATAGAACAGCTGGGACCCCAAGGATTTGTTCTACGCATTCACGTAGAGGAGAACACGTTCGCGAAGGGTCTGGCAGGTGAAGCTACGTGTTCGCGAGAGGACTCTTGCATTTGCGAAAGAGGAATTTTGATCAGTGGATTTTTGCTCTACGCGAACGCGAGGAGATGGCCGCGTTCGCGAAGAAGGATTATCTGGGCAGTACTTAAACAATTGGGTAATGATTCTTAACTTGATTTTGGTTATAACCCACTAATCTATCATTAATTTTATCATTTAATTTTGGATTTGGGGTGAAAATTGGGAAAAATTAAGAAGAGTTCTTCGTCCAAATTTTGGGGTTTTGATTGAGAGTTTGGTATCAGATTTGAGTGAATTTGGTATGGTTAGACTCGTGAGTGAATGGTGTTCATATATTGTGACTTTTACCTGATTCCGAGACGTTGGCCCGGGGAGGCGTTTGGGGCGCTTTTTCCAATTTCTTGCCTTAACTTTGATTTCAATAGCTAGATTAGTTTCTTGTGGTTATATTTATGTTACGTAATTGGTTTTGGCTAAATGTGGGCCATTCAGAGTCGTATATTCGTGGAAAGAGCATTGTGACAGATTGAATTGAGCTTGGTTCGAGGTAAGTGGCTTGCCTAACCTTGTGTGGGGGAACTCCCCTTAGGATTTGGTACTACTTTTGATATATGAGTGTCGTGTACGTGAGGTGACGAGTGCGTACACGTGCTATTGTTGCAAAACTCCATTTTCATTAAGTAAAATACTTGTCTTCCTTTAATTGAGCTACACTAGCATATGAATTTATCCTGTTTAGTCTAGAACAGCATGTCTACGTGTCTTAATTGCTTAAGTGAACTCTATACAACATGCTTAGTGAATTTCCTACTTCTTCCTTGACTTTACTTCATCTAAATCATAAGATTTCATGATGTAGTTGTATTTCTATTGTTTGCGCTGCATATTTACTTTGGGACTACGAAATGGTATTCCGGTAGATCCCCCTGCTCTACATATTTATTTTGGGACTACGAAGCGGTATTCCGGTAGATCCCCTTGCTCTGTATATTTACTTTAGGACTGCGGAACAGTATTCCGGTACACCCCCATGCTCTGCATATTTACTTTGGGACTACAAAACGGTATTCCGGTTGTCCTTCCCTGTTTTTGCACATTTATGTTTGGGACTACAGGACGGTATCTTGGCAGATCCCTTGTTGTTATTTCTTTGTACTGAGTTGTTGACTTGCTATGATTTCATTCTTGTTAAATTTCAGTACTTATTTTTACTGCAATATTTCATTATGTCTTAGTTTATTATATATATACCAGTAGGGCCCTGACCTGATCACGTCACTACTCGACCGAGATTTGGCTTGGCACTTACTGGGTACCGTTGTGGTGTACTCATGCCTTTCCCTGCACATATTTTTCGTGTGCAGATCCAGGTACCACTTATCAGCCGTATTATCAGTGAGGCGAGGTAGCTGTAGAGACTTCAAGGTATATCTGCCGCGTCCGCAGACCTCAGAGTCCCTATCTACTCTTTCCCATGTCAAACACTTCTTGTATTTCTTTTTGTTAGATTCTAGAATATAGAAACACTGTTCTCTTTCTATAGCTTGTGACTTATGATATTTCGGGTTTTGGGAGAGTTATGTACATTTCGAGAGTGACCGTGGTATATGCCGAGCGGCATCTAAATTTCTTATTTAGAATCTACATGTAAATTGCTAGTTTTAATGTTTTCGTTTCATTTCCGCGAAGGTATTAGGCTTACCTAGTCGTAGAGACTAGGTGCCGTCACGATGGTTCAAGGAGGGAGAACTTGGGTCGTGATATATTTTGATCATTGATTTGTAGTTTTGGTGTTATCTGTGGCATTTTGAGCCTTTGGATGAGTTTGGATAAAGTATGGGGACTTGTTGGTATGATTGGACAAGGTCTCGAGGGCCTCATGTATATTTTGGGATGGTTTTAGACCAATTCCCTTTGATTTGCAGTTACTTATTGTCCATTTCAGGGATATGCATCGTGATCACGTAGGAGGTATTGTGATCGCGAAGGGTTATTAGAGTTGGAGAAGAATTTATTCTTCACGATCGCGGGAAGGCATCACAATCACATTTTGGTAGTCTGGTTGATCTTTGCGTTCTTATGGTTAGGGTCGTGAATGCGATGTATTAGCGGGGTGGCCTGGTTTGGAGGGTTTCTCATCACGATCACGTAGGGGAGTTCGCGATCGCGGAAGGTATTTTTCTGAGGATGGAAGGTTTGGCCTTCGCGTTCGCGGAGCTGAGCACGCGTTCGCGTAGGCTGGTCATGTTGAGGGTCGCGATCTCAAGTGGGACCTAGCGTTCACGAAGAAGGAGTTCTGGGCAAGGCTGGTTTGGATTTCGCGATCGTGTGGCAGCTTCTGCAAGCGCAATTGAGGACGACAGAGTAGTGCATAAGATTACAAATCGGGACTTAGCTCATTTTTATCTTATTTCTTTCATCGGAGCCGATTTTGGGGCGATTTTGGATAGGCATTTTCATCATCAATCACAAGATAAGTGATTCCTACTTGTTGTGAGTAAAATACATAATTTATATATGAATTTGAACATGAAAATTTGTAGAAATTATGAAATTTTGGAAGAAACCCTAGAAATGATATTTTTGAGTTTCGACCACGAAATTGGATATGAAATTGGGAATAAATTATATATTTGAGCTCGTGGTGCGATGGGTAGTATTTATCTTCTAGAATATTTGGAATCCGGGTGCGTGAGCCCGGGGGTTGACTTTGTTGATTTTTCGTGTAGAGTTGAAAATTATTTTTAATTATTAAATTATGAGTCTTTGGGTATGTTTTGATTAATTTGCACTTTCTTTGGCCAGTTGCAGATCGTTGATATTGATGTGAGGTGCTAGAGAGGCGTTGGAGCCAATTATCGGATTTCAGGGTGAGGTAAGTCTCCTGTTTAACCTTGTAAGAGAGACTTTATCCTGTAAGTACTATAATTGTTATGTCCTACATGTTATTGGAGCCACGCACGTATGGGGTGATGAGTGTCCGGGCGTATGCTAGATTATTGATTATGTCCAGATAGACTTAGACTCACACCATATTTTAATTATACTATTTGAGTTATTCTTGCCTATTTAAATGCTTTAGTTATTATTTTAGCCTGAGACTATACTTGCATAGAGTATCGAACCTTGCTACTTTATATCCTTGACGCGCCACCTGATTAGTCACGAAATTTATATTTTCTTTTACGAATTTCTCCCGCGATGTATGTATTTGTTCGAAAGTTTTTCTTGAAATTCATAATTCACACATATATTCGTGAGTTGGGCCAGTTACCCGTCAAAATTTCACCACTCTTATGGGATCGGTTGAACGCCTCAGCTGTACTCTTATGGCATCGGGCTGAACGCCTCAGTAGTACTCTTATGGGATCAGGTTGAATGCCTCAGCAGTACTCTTATGGGATTGGGTCATTCGTCTCGACAGTATTATGTAACACACTCTTATGGGATGGGGTCATTCGCCTCGGCAGTAATATGTAACACACTCTTATGGGATCGGACCATTCGCCTCGACAATTTTATAAAACACTCTTATCGGATCGGATCGTTCGCTTCAACAGACTCATGCATTATATTCGATCGGGAGTCAGCGTACCTATGAGTCTTCTTGACTTGAGATTTGACATCTAGTTAGATATTGATCATTATGTATTCCACTCGAGGTAGTATCCCGTATTTGAGGACTTCATAATTATTCTTCTGTTGAAGATCGTGTTGTGCACATATATTTGTTTTATTGCTTTTACTTGCTATGCTTCATATCGGTCTACTTTTATGTACATTATTATTGGACCACTAGTAAGTATTGATGTCGACCCCCCGTCACTACTTCTTCTAGGTTAAGTTAGAAACTTACTGGGTACACGTTGATTTACGTACTCATACTATACTTTTGCACGAATTGTGCAGGTACTGAGACAGGTACATTTTGTGGTCACACAGGCGTGCTGGCATAGCTGTTGAGGAAACTTTGTGGTGAGCTGCATTTCATATTACAATCCGCAGCACACGGAGTCCCCGTCATATTCATTTACTATATTCTGTCTACTGTCTATTTCAGACAGATGTTGTAGTAGTGTTGTAAATATTCTAAGATGCTCATGCACTCATGACACCGGATTTTGGGAATTTAGATTCTTGTTCTTGGTTGTATTTTCTGTTAGGATATTAGAATTTAAATTTTGACCACGTTCGAATATTTAATATAATATTAGTATTTTGCTATAATAATAAAGGAATACCACTTATTCATTTCACCACTTGTTATAAAATGTGTTATGACCCACTGATTATCGTATTGATCAATTTTTGGTTTGCCTAATGACAACGTTGGGTGCCATCACAGCCTATTATAGGATTTGGGTTATGACGGCTTCGTATCAGAGCACTAGATTCACTTAAGTCTCACGAGTCATGGGCAAGTCTAGTAGAGTCTTGCGGATCGGTACAGAGACGTCTATACTTATCTTCGAAAGGCTACAAGGCTATTAGGAGAACTTCCCTTTCTTGATTCCTTGTCGTGCAATTTGATTTTGATTGAAGCTTATGTCTTCAGTTCTTCCTACTCATTGTTACGTGATGTAGATCATTCGATATCATTTGGGCACCAGCGAGTTGTGGAGATGCTACATATGTGGTGCATGATGTTTTTCCATGCGTATGCGGGTGAACTACTATCTTCGTCTTGTGGAGGAGTGCTTTGTCATTTTATTCCGGTGTTGGTATTGCCCGCAGATTCAGGGCTACACACGGTGTATTGTGATGTTCCTCACGTTGTTATCGTAGTATTGGTGTGAATGGTAGGGTGTTTACTTATGTGTTGCGGCGGTGAATACTTCAAGAGGAGGAGGATCAGTCGGTTTGTGATTGGAAGTTCGGCATTTTATTCGAGCGTAGGAGGGGGCATTGGGCTACGGATGTTCAGGCTTTGATCGACGAAGTTGTGAGATTGGATATTTTCAAACTTGTTAGAATTCTTGCATATGTTGTTGTGTTGTCGTCCTTGTTTGATTGCATTAAGGCTCGTCAGCATGATGGTCTTCATTTGTTTGCCTTTGGGGGCACGGTATGCGAAGCGGTACCTAAGAAGCAGTTATCGAAGATGATGGTGTGTTGCGACTTCAGGGTCGAATCGGTGTTTCCAATATTGATGGTTCAAGGGAGATGATCCTTGAGAATGCTTAGAATTAATGGCATCCTATTTGTTCGGGTACTACAGAGATGGATCGTGATTTGGGGCGGAATTATTGGTGGCTAAGGACAATAAAGGAAATTGGGGGGATAAGTCTCGCGGTGGTTGAATTGTTAGAAGATCAAGTACGAGCAGCAGAGGTTGAGTGGTTTGCTTTGGAAAATGGCTAAATCGCAGTGGGAGTGGGAGCGCATCGTATGGATTTTATAGTAAGGTAGCCACATGCTTTGAGAAAGCTTAGCGTGATTTGGGTCATGGTAGACAAAAGACTAAGTCTGTGTATTTCATTTGGGATGGTGGCTTCTATACTCAGGAAGTTTGAATGTGACAAAAAGCGTTATTTATAATGCAGAGGGAATGTGAATGCTTGATTATTGTTTTGTGATGCAATGCAGTCTCGTGTTTTGAACGTGTTGTTGGACTCTCAGTTGATGTCGATGGGATAAATGCATTCTTACAACTGGTGAGCGAGCGTTGACTCTGGAGGATTAATTGATTTAGTAGTGGTTATAACCATGGCAACATTGTTGAAGGATGTTGATATATGGTTACACAAGTGGGTTATCTCTTGTGAGAATGTTAGGAGTTGTGTGAATTCCGATGAAGTTCCTATGAAGAGTTCTACCTTCTATTCAATTAGATATATGTACTACGATGTGAGCTTGGATCACTTGAAAAAGATGGCGCGACTTTCATGAGGTTAAGTGTGCATTTGGGGCATATGATAATGGCTTAAAGCCATATGAGGGAGCCTACAGTCGACGATTGGGTCAAGTGGTCATGTGTCTTTGCAGTTTCTGGAGTTTGGCACGTCATTAGATTAGTTATGGCTGAGGAAGAGGATATCAGGGGGTACTTCGAGCAGGGAATTTGATGGATGTGTGCTATGTTTCGCATTATCGACCTATGCGAAGATTGTGGAATGACTCAGATTTGATGCTTCTTTGTGAATGTGATGTGCAAGGGAAATGATTCATTCAGTTGCTTCTTTTAGAGTATTCATGTTCTAGCGGGGCCTTAGTTGTATGGTTATATACTTGTGGCTAGCTTAAAGCAGACAACTCTCAACAATGGTTCTACTGGGTTCAAAATTTAAGGTGCGGTGCCTAAGGATCTTCGGGTATATTGTGTGGCTGAGGATTGAGTTTGGCAACGGAGTGTGAAAGAGACTTGGGGTATTTTTATGTCATCATCGGGTTTGAGGTGCAGTGTTAGAGGGATGGAAGAAACAATTTTGGATTCGCTGAAGGTCTACTCAGAACGAGTGTATCCATTGGAGGTACTATTGAGTGTATGCGAGAGTATGAAATGGCTTTGGGGTCACTTGAGATGAGTGTTGGTTGAAATCCATTATGTGCTGGGAAGAGAAGTGTTATTTTGAAAGCAAGTCAACAGGAAATTTGAAGAAGTTGGGCCATTTAATAGTGGCTTGGATTATCATAGTAAGGGAAATGATCGGTTCCTTCGGTGTGATAAGACTATACAGGTGTTTCGTGGCTATACTAGTGGTTTTAGAAGTATGAATGACTCAGTATTTAGAGGGATTCAGTCATGATGGCTTGGTTATATGCAAATGGGTCCCGAAGAGGTTATGACAGTTTTTGACCGCAACTTGAGGTTTGTGTCTTCTGCTGTTATGGGAAGCCGGTTGCATGTTGCAATTTTTTCTCCTAGAATAAGTTAAGTGAAAGGTTTCTAGCCATTGAAGTGCTTATTCTACTGGTGGTTCAGGAGTTATGATGAAATTCTTGTACTCTCACGTAACAACATGATAGGTGCAGTGAGTGGTATGGAATTGGGATTTGAGGGGCAAAGTAGCAGTTCAGTTTTATCATGGATGTCACAAACTCGAAGGAGCGGGGAGAGATTTCAGATGATCAGAGTGTACTGGCGCCATTTCAGTATCGCTTGAGAATGGTGTTCTGTGGAAAAGGCATTGTGTATTGATTCTAGCCATGGATGTACAGATTTTGTTACATGGTGCGGAAGGTTGTGGGAATATATACCATGGGATGATTTTGCAGGTGTGACGTCTCAGTCATTTAAGTAGTAGAGATTGAGATCAAGTATGGAGGTTCTGGTACTGTCGCAGATTGAAGAGTTAATGGTTGTGTAACCACCCGATCGGTAGTTTCGTGCATTTACACTTCGTTCAGTAGTTTGAGGGCATGAGTAGCTCGGTATGATGCATTATGACTTATGTGAATCGTCAGTTTTTGTTTTTCAGGTTATTTAGAATTGATTTGGAAGAATGAATGTCATGATTTAAGCTTTAAGTTGGAAGGGTTGACCAAGTTTGACTTTTGGAAATTTGAACCCGGAACGAAGCTTTGAGGGCTCCGTTAGGTTCGGGTGGTGATTTTAGACTTGGGCGTATGCCCGGATTTGAATTTGAATATTCCAAGAAGGATTCGGCGATAATTGGCGAAAGTTGGAAATTTGAAGGTTTGAAAAATTCATAAGTTTGAATGGGAGCTGACTTTGATGATATCAGATTCGGATTATGGTTCCGCGAGCTGGAATAACTTTGTTATGTCATTTGGGACTTGTGTGCAAAATTTGAGTTCATTCTGAGTTGATGTGATATGTTTCGACGCGCATTTTGGAAGTTGAAAGTTTAAAGTTCATTTAAGTTTGATTTGAGGTGCGATTAGTCATTTTGATGTTGTTATGCGTGATTTGAGGCCTCGAGTAGGTCCGGGTTATGTTATGGGTCTTATTAATATATTTGGATGGGGTCCCAAAGGGCTTAGGTGAGTTTTGGACAATTTTGTCGCATGTTGCATTTGGCTAAGGCTATTGGTTCTGGTGTTTCCGCATCTACGAAAGAAGGGACGCAAATGCGAGTTCGCAGATGCGGACATCTGGTCACGGAAGCGAAAGAAGCTTGGATGGGGATGCGTAGGAAGAAGCACACATGCGTGCTCGCAGAAGCAGAAGTTGTGATTGTAGAAGCGGTTGAGTGCGCAGAAGCGTGTCTTGTCTCGCACCTGCGCTTGCGCAAAAGCGGTGCATGTTGCGCAGGTGTAGAAGAGAAGAACTCTAGGGTTTTCCACATAAGCGGGAATTTTGTCGCAAAAGCAACACCGCAGAAGCAGCCCTTTGTTCGCAAAAGCGAAAATGCTGGGCAGAAGCTATATATCGGGGTTTTGGGGCTCTTTTATCATATTTTGAGATGTGGGGCTCGAATTGAGGTGATTTTGGAGGCAAATTTCATCACAAGGATTGGGGTAAGTGTTCTACACACGGTTTTGATTATATTTCGTGAGTTTATCTTCATTTGTGGTAATTGGATTATGAGTTTTAAAGAGAAAATTGGGGATTTTAGCCTAAAGCTTCATAGAGTGAGTTTGTGAGTTTTGAATGTCGATTCGCAGTCGGATTTGAGTGAAACTAGTATGGTTGGACTCGTAATTGAATGGGTTGTCAGATTTTGTAAGTTTCGTCGTGTTCTGAGGCGCGTGCCAGGGTTGGACTTTTGGGTTGCTTTTGGGCTTTTGATTAAATATTCGACCTTTATCGATTGGGTTTGTTTCCTTTGGCATGATGTATTTGAGTTTCCTTTGGCTAGTATCGAGCCCTTTGGAGGTCGGTACACGCGGGGTGGCATTTTTGGAGCATTGCTTGGCTTGCCTGGTATTGGATTTGGCTTGTTCCAGGTGAGTAACACTTCTAAACTTGGTGCTGAGGGTATGAAAACCCGAATTACGTGTTATGTGTTTGGTGTCGAGGTGACGCACATGCTAGGTGCCGGGTGTGTGGGCGTGCACCATGTCAATTATGACTCCGTTATTTCTGTGGTACTGTGTAGCTACCTGATCTTATGTGTAACCATGAAATCGCTACGTACTAGAGCTATTAGTTGTGATCCATATTAGAAACCATGTCTAGGCTACATGCTTATTCTGTTGGGACCCACTGAGGTCATTTCTGTTGTTGAGTTATTTGCTTACATCGCTATTTCATACTCAGTCATGTTCATTCATTTCATATCATATCTCAGTCTTTGTTGCTATATATTGCCACATCATACCATCATGTTTGGGCTAGTTTCATGGCATTGTGAGCCCGGGAGACTGGAGAGATTGATGAGTGAGTGAGGCTGAGGGCCTGATTGAGAGTAATATTATAGGATCGGGCTGCACGCCGTAGCATGTTATACTGATTTATGCCCGAATTTGGCTTATTATGGCACTTGGGCTGAAGGAGCCCCTCCGGAGTCTTTACACACCCCAAGTGAGCGCAGTAGATTATATTGAGGGATGGATCTTTCCTCAGCATGGATCTTTTCCGAAGCATTTATATTTGGTGATGGATCTTCCCCGGGCCAGATTGGCCTTATACAGTACTGAGTGACTGACTGTCAGTTGATATATATATATATATATATATATTTGGTATGGATCTTCCTTGGGCTGAACTGGCCATATACAATACTGAGTGACTAAGCGTGTTGAGTGATAGAGCATGATGAGTGGAATGTGTGAGACAGTGAGATGGAGTATTCTGAGAGTGTGAGTACATGAGTTTATCACTGAGATACATTGTATTTGACATGCATACTTGAGATACATGCATAGAGATGCATTTCTTTCCGCCACTCCAGTTTTGGTGTCATTCATGATTTTAACTGCATATTGACATGTAGGCATAAAGATGTATTTTCCTCATGCCATTTGATAATGAAACGTCTTATCTATTGTTGAAAAGTTTTTGGGAAAAATCAAAGTTTTCAAACTTACTCATAAATTTGGTGATTTCGGTAAAGGATTTGGGGTTTTTGCTGATGTACTTGAAAATCAGGCCTATTTTCTGGAACTGTGAACGAGCTGAGCGTTTTATCTGTGAGCTACTTCTTTTATTACTTCCATTATGTTGTTATGAACTGTTGTTGGCTATTGGTGTTGGACCTCGACCTGTGTTCCAGCTCATCACTACTTTTAACCTAAGGTTAGGTTTGTTACTGATTGAGTACATAAGGTCGGTTGTACTCATACTACACTTCTACAACTTGCGTGCAGATGTCAGATGCTGATGTTGATATGATCGACGAGAGCTGGATTTGAAGATGTACCTGCGTTCCGGTTGTAGCTGCCTCTTGTTCATGGTAACCTTAGATTTATAAAAATTTATTTATGTACATTTCGAACAGATAATGTATTTATTTCATACCAGCTTTGTAAATTCTAATCTTTGAAGCTCATGGTTTATTCTACCAGTCCTTGGGAATTCTTGTAAAATAGTTCTGTTGTATTATCATTTCCTCTCTTAATAAATATCATTTGAACTGGCTTGTTGTTAACTGGCTTACCTAGCGGGTTGGGTTTGGTGCCATCACGGCTAGATGGATTATGGGTCGTGACATGGTGGTATTTGAACTTTAGGTTCGTAGGTTCTACAAGTCATGAGCAAGTGTCTAGTAGATTCTTGCGGATCGGTATGATGACGTCCATACCTATCTTCGAGAGGCTACAAGGCATTTGGGATAAACTTCCCCTCTTTCTTTCCTTATAGTGCGATATTGATTCATCTTGAAGCGTAACTCTTTGAATCCCTTCCACACATTCGTATGCACATGTGAGCGCTCGATATCAGCTATACATCGACGGCTTGTAATTCCATGGATGAGGTGCGATATGTGATTTTAGTGTGCTGATGATAGGACAATCTGGAGGACTTGAGGTTGGGTTTTGACCGTAGCTTGAGCATGGGGATTTCAGCTATGTGAGCACGTGATTTTGGACTTATAAGTCTGGTAGTGTCCCTATTAATGGGATTTGTGGTTCGATGAGTGGTTGGATGACCATATGGTGAGTATGATGTGACTGCGTGATGTGTTCAGATGCTTTGAATGTGACGGGAAGAGCTTGCTTGGGGTGTGAGAAGGACTATTGGATGCTTGATTTCTGTCTTGATGTGACTTATAGTCTCGAGTTATGAGTGTGTTGAAAGATTTTTCATGCTGTTTAATTGTAGAACAAAGTAGATTTTCATGTCTTGTTGTGAGTTCAAACTCGGGAAGATTAAGTGATGGCATAGTAATCATGGCTGCGAAAGGGTATAGAAAGATACCAATTTGAGGCTAAGCAGGTGGGTTATCTCCTGCGGAGTAATCTATGGAGGTTTGATCCTTATGATGTTGTGTGGAGAGTTCCTTTTCTACCAGCGGGGTATATATGTTGAGATTTGAATTTGAATTTGGTTGAGAAAGTTGACTTGATCGTCATGTGGATGTCTCCGAGCTTAGTAGATGATTTGAGGTACTATATGGTTTGAGTTATGTGAGCTTATGAAGGATTTAGTTGAACTTCGGTGCGGGATTATGGCAATAATAGAGTATGGGTATTATGAGTTATCGAATGTTTTATTCTATGGCTTTGAGCCAGTGGGGGAGTCTGCTATCGACGAGTGGATTGAACGGTTATGTGTTGTATTGGTTTCGGTTTGAGGTATACTTATGAATCAGTTATGACCTGCAGAGGTTGAGATCGAGGATGACTCGAGTAAGGGAATTTCTGGATACGGGTTGTATTAAAGTTTATGGGTATATGGAAATCACGGGATGGTTGAGTTTATTTTTTATGACGGATGTAGTGTGCATTGAGTAGGGATTCACTCAGTTTCTTAGAGGTGGGGGGGTACTTATTTTGGTATTGTTGAGCTAATGGGGCATGGGTCGTTCGGCCCGTTTGGTCGGTGCAATTGAGATTTGAGCAGAGTTGACGATTCTCGAGAAGGTTCTAATAGATTCAAGATTTATATGTAGCAATTGAGAATTTTGCGGATTTGTATATGGCTAGAATATAAGATTTAAGTTGGATGGTGTCGAGACTTGTGGCATTTCTATATCATTATGGATTCTACATTTTAGTATCAGGAAAGTGAAGGAAATAACTCTAGACTCACAGAAGGTCTCTTCAGAGTAGGTGTCTCGGTTGTGGTACTTTTGGGGTGCTTAAGGGGGAATACAATGTCTTTTGGGCCTTAGGGCAGTGTATTTTTATTTTTGGATCCTGTGGGGTGAGTTTTGGTTAAGGATCGTGGTCTTCTGGCAAGGAGAAGTATCAACTGGGAGGCAATTCAGAAGAAACTCGGAGAAATAGGACATCTTGATAGTAGGTTGGATCAACACAGTATTGGATACAATTGGTTATTTGGGTACTTACAATATGGTGAGTCTCTACGGGTGTTTTGTGGCAATACTCTTAGGTTTGGCGACTGGCGTGACTTGGTTGAGTTAAAGAGACTCAGTTCTAATGGTTTGGTTATAGGCAAATGAGTTTCGAAGAGTTCTCGACGGTTTCTATCATGGATTGGGATGGATATTTCCTATCGGCATAGGATCATATTCTGTATTATGATGTTCTCTTGGATGAGATCAAATGGAAGGTTTTTGACTGACCAGGTATGTATTCTGCTTGTGACTTAGAGTTGATTATGCGATTCGCGTACGTTTCATATGATGGCATGATAGATGCGGTGTGTTGTGTAGGATTGAGTTTTGCATGTGCAAGGTCAGTTCATAGTTGGAGGGAAGATTATGAATTGTGGACTGCATGGATAGTTTCAGATATATAGATTAATGTTATAACCGCTTGGTACTTCCTGAAAAGGGTGCGCATTTCAGAAGGTGTACTGAGTGTTGATTTACGGATGCTTCGTTGGGTATTGCGATACTCAGCTGGTTGATCGACTGCTGATATTCAGAATTTGCTATGTAGCACGGAAGAATTATAGAAGTATTCCTCGTGGGGTGATCATGTATGATATATGTGTTAGACATTCGGGTTGTGGAGTTGGGACCAGATATGGTGATTCATGTATTCTACGGATTTGGAGACTAGGAGTTCTCCGGAGCAGATTGTTTCGTGGTTGTGGACTGTGAAAAATGTGGCCAAGGCTAGATAGAGAATAGTGTGTGTTATGATCGTGTTATTGTGGAATTTCAGGGGGTTATTTATCTATTTGTGGGTGACCAGAGTTGATTTAGGGTCCATTGGTAGCCCCAATGAGGATGTGTATTCTACACCAGATTGGATTGGTTTACTCCACACTGCTATTGTTAAGGGATGTGCCATTCAGGGAGAGTGAAGCTTATTCGTGTTCTGATATGATCTATGTGTTGATCCTCTATGCTACGAGGGGTTGTGATTTGTTGGTTATACATATGATGTGGTTCTGTTTGGGGCCTTATAGTGAAATTCGAGCGGAATGGTTATTGGGGTGCAGAATAGTTGATTGTGCCTTGGTTATGGCCTTTATCCGGTTATGATGTATGGTGTTGTTTGCTTCTCGGTGGTTACGGTCATGCACTTTGGTACTAGGCGTCAAATTGCGCGTGGTTGTTGGTTTTGAGCATGGTGACTTGAGGTATTTCATATGGACCAGTGTTTGGATGGGGTCACACATTGCAGCGGAGTTATGTTAAGATATGATCCTTTGTGTTAGATTCATGTGTCTTGATTCTACTATGTAAGATGACTTTGTAGCATTACAGTTGGGGTAGTGTTTGTTGAAATTGCGGAACGGTTCTCTCATTTGAGTTATTTTCCATGATTGAGTACATTTGAATTGTTGCGTATTAGTGCACGGATTACACGTTTTGTGACTCTGTGTAGTATTGGTGTCGCGTGTCAGTAGAGTAGCTTGTATTTGATAAGAGGAGGTCTTCGGACCTAGAATGGGTGCTATCGGATTTGATTGCGGTATATTTGCAAGGATGATGTTGCTGATCGGCTTAGAAATTTGGCTTTAGTTTTTGTCGAAGGAGAGGGAGTTCCATGGCTTGTTGATATGATAAGTGGTTATGAGTTTCTGTGTGTTTCTTCCATCATTGGCAGTGTACGAAGGTTTTAGAACGAGGTTTTGTTTGATACGAGGTTTATTATCAGTATCGGGTTTGCTTCGAGCAGTTATTGTGGTCAGGATTATTGCTATGAGTATTTGCGTTATGTGGTATATCATGTGATTTCATCTCGGGTTATGGTTATGTCTTAATACAACTTGTTCACATTTATATAGTGTGTAGATGCGAGATTCAGATCTGATGGAAATTCCAGGTGTTGGAAATTGGATTATGTGGTTTACGGGCTGAGGTTGAAGTAATGATCTTAAGTTATGTTGCGTTGTCAGGCCTATATGGAATAGGGTGACATGGGATCACCCCCGAGTATGTTCATGGTAAGGTTACACGACGATTTGATGGTTTTGGAACGACTCTTGGCACGTTCGAGGACGAATGTATATTTAAGTGGGGGAGGATGTAATGAACTGATCGATCGTTTTGAGAATTTACACTTCGCTCGGTAGTTTGATAGCATGAGTAGCTCCGTATGATGTATTATGACTTATGTGAATCGTCGGTTTTTATTTTTCAGGTTACTCGGAATCGATTTGGAAGAATGAATTTCATGATTTAAGCTTTAAGTTGAAAGGGTTGATCAAGTTTGACTTTTGAGAATTTGACCCCGGAATGAAGCTTTGAGGCCTCCGTTAGGTCCGGGTGGTGATTTTGGACTTGGGCGTATGCCCGGATTTGCATTTGTATATTCCTAGAAGGATTCGACGCTAATTGGCGAAAGTTTTAAATTTGAAGGTTTGAAAAGTTCATAAGTTTGATCGGGAACTAACTTTGATGATATCAGATTCATATTGTGGTTCCGAGAATTGGAATAACTTCGTTATGTCATTTGGGACTTGTGTGCAAAATTTGAGTTCATTCTGAGTTGATTTGATATATTTCGGCGCGAATTTTGGAATTTGAAAGTTCAAAGTTCATTTAAGTTTGATTTGAGGTGAGATTCTTCATTTCGATATTGTTATGTGTGATTTAAGGCCTCGAGTAGGTTCGGGTTATGTTATGGGTCTTATTGGTATATTTGGACGGGGTCCCGAGGGGCTCGGGTGAGTTTTGGACAATTTTGTCGCATGTTGCATTTGGCTAAGGTTGTTGGTTCTAGTGTTTTCGCATCTGCGGAAGAAGAGACGCAGATGCAAGTTTGCAGATGCGGACATCTGGTCGCGGAAGCAAAAGAAGCTTGGATGGGAATCATCATAGATGCGGAGGAAGAAGTGCACCTGCGTGCGCGCAGAAGCGGAAGCTGTGATTGCAGAAATGGTTGAGTGCGCAGAAGCCTGTCTTATCTCGCATCTGCACTTGCGCAGAAGTGATGCCTATTGCACAGGTGCGGAAGAGCAGAACTCCAGGGTTTTTTGCAGAAGCGGGAATTTTATCGCAAAAGCCATGCCGTAGAAGCGGCCCTTTGTTCGCAAAAGCGAAAATGCTAGGCAGAAGCTATATATCGGGGTTTTGGATTCTTTTATCATATTATGAGATGTGTGACTCGAATTAAGGCGATTTTGGAAGCAAATTTCTCACAAGGATTGGGGTAAGTGTTCTACACCCGATTTTGATTATATTTCGTGATTGTATCTTCATTTTTGGTAATTGGATTATGGGTTTTAAAGAGAAAATTGGGGATTTTAGTCTAAAGCTTCATAGAGTATGTTTTTGAGTTTTGAATGTTGATTAAGAGACTAATTTGAGTGAAACTAGTATGGTTGGACTCGTAATTGAATGGTTTGTCGTATTTTTTAAGTTTCGTTGAGTTCCGAGGTGCGGGCCTGGGTTGGACTTTTGGGTTGAATTTGGGCTTTTGATTAAAGATCCGACCTTTATCGATTGGGTTTGTTTCTTTTGGTATTAATTGATGTATTTGAGTTGCTTTTGGCTAGTTTCGAGTTGTTCGAAGGTCGGTAGGCGGGATGACATTTTTAGAGCATCGCTTGGCTTGCCCGGTATTCGATTTGGCTTGTTCGAGGTAAGTAATACTTTTAAACTTGGTGCTGAGGGTATGAAACTCCGAATTATGTGTTATGTGTTTGGTGTTGAGGTGACACACATGCTAGGTGACGGGTGTGCACCGTGTGAATTGTGACTCCGTTATTTCTGTGGTACTGTGTAGCTACCTGATCTTATCTGTAACCATGAAATCTCTATGTACTAGAGCTATTGAGGTGTGATCCATGCTAGAAACCATGTCTAGGCTACATGTTTATTCTGTTGGGACCCAGTGAGGTCATTTCTGCTGCTGAGTTATTTGCTTACATTAAAATTTCATACTCAGTCATATTCATTCATTTCATATCATATCTCAGTCTCTGTTGCTATATATTGACACATCATACCATCATTTTAGGCTAGTTTCATGGCATTGTGAACCCGAGAGACTGGAGATATTGATGACTGAGTGAGGCCGAGGGCCTTATTGTGAGTGATATTATGGGATCGGGCTGCACGCCGCAACATGTTATATTGATTTATGCCTAAATCTGGCTTATTATGGCGCTTGGGCTGAAGGAGCCTCTTCGGAGTCTGTACACACCCACAGTGAGCACAGTTGATTATATTGAAGGATGGATCTTTCCTCGGCATGAATCTTGTCCGAAGCATTTATATTTGGGAATGGATCTTTCTCGGGCCATATTGGCCTTATACAGTACTGAGTGACTGACAGTCGGTTGATATATATATATTTTGGGATGGATCTTCCCTGGGCAGAATTGTCCGTATACAGTACTAAGTGACTAAACGTGTCAAGTGATGGAGCTTGATGAGTGGAAAGTGTGAGACAGTGAGATCGAGTACTCTGAGAGTGTGAGTACATGAGTTCATCACTGAGATACATTGCATTTGGCATACATACTTGAGATACATGCATAGAGATGCATTTCTTGGTGCCACTACGGTTTTGGTGTCATTCTTGTTTTCACCTGCATATTGACATGTAGGTATAGAGATGTATTTTCCTCATGCTATTTGATAATGAAACGTCTTATCTATTGTTGAAAAGATTTTGGGAAAAATCACAGTTTTCAAACTTACTCATAAATTTGGTAATTTCGGTAAAGGATTTGGGTTTTTTACTGATGTACTTGAAAACCAGGCCTATTTTCTGGAACTGTGAACGAGCTGAGCATTTTATCTCTGAGCTACTTCTTTTATTATTTCCATTATATTGTTATGAACTGTTGTTAGCTATTGGTGTTGGACCCCGACCTGTGTTCCATCTCGTCACTACTTTCAACCTAAGGTTAGTTTTGTTACTTATTGAGTACATGGGGTCGGTTGTACACATACTGCACTTCTGCACCTTGCGTGCAAATGTCAGATGCTGATGTTGTTGTGATCAATGAGAGCTTGATTTGAAGACGTACCTGCATTCCGGTTATAGCTGCCTCTTGTTCATGGTAGCCTTAGTTTTATAAAAAACAATCTATGTACATTTCGAACAAATAATGTATTTATTTCATACCAACTTTGTAAATTCTAATCTTAGATGCTCATGATTTGTACTACCAGCCCTTAGGAATTATTGTATAACAGTTCAGTTGTATTATCATTTCTTCTCTTAATAAATCTTATTTGAACTGGTTTGTTGTTAACTGGCTTACCTAGCAGGTTGGGTTAGGTGCCATTACGGCTAGATGGATTATGGGTTGTGACAGGTTGGGAGACGCACTGTTCCTTTGGTTTCGAGCTGTGGAAGTTTGCTCAGGATTTGATGGTTGATTGTATGTATCATGGATAAGGTCATTGTATATCTTGAAAGTATATTTACCTATTTAGGGATGTTCGGAATCGGTTTTGAGGTCCATCGGCGGGCCTAATGTGAATGTATATTCTACTCCATATTAGATATGTTTATTCAGCATAACATTTGTCTATGGATGAGTCTTCGGGCGAGGTGGATGTTATTCCTGTCGTCATCTATTTCATGTATTACTCTTTTTATGCTATGTGGCTTGTGAGGCGACTTGATTATTCATATGTGTGTAGGCTCGTGGTATTATGTGAGCGAGATGCCTCTCGAGATGTTGGTTTGTTTATTTCACCTTAGACGTGCTTGGCCTCTTTCGTAAGCACATTATGCTATCTGTCTCCCCAAGGTTATGTTTATACAATTGGCATACTTGTTGTTGATGTACATGTTTCTGGTGAGTGTGGGCATTTTTGGCTCGATGGGTAATCCCATACAAAGTATTATGGGTGGATCGGGGGCACGCACCCACGTGTATGATGTTTGGATCGAGTTGCACGCCACAACAATGAGATGTTGGGTACGATTCCTCATACTTATCTTGTGTGTTTTACTTCTCTTTTGTGGGGTAGTTTAGTATTTTGCTTGGTTGTTATATCTATTATGCGTGTTGATTTTTAGATGGTGTCTGATATGGCTTGTCGGCCGATCAGCCTGTACTGGGTGAGACGAGGTTATTGAACCTGGAATTAGTGCAATCGAATTTGTATAATGTATGTTTGGAGGGAGAATTTCGTTAATCAATTCAGAATGCGGCAATGTTTCTTGCCAGGCGGGAGAGCTCCATGATTTGTTGATTTGACTGGTGGTTATGAGTTTCAATACACCTTTTCATTATTGCAGTATTGCAAGATTTGGAACATGATTCTTATGTGTAATGAGGTATATTACTGATACCGGGTTTAAACATTGCGGCTATTATGGTTGAAAGATATTACTAGGGGCATGTGAACTATGCGGTACATTGTGTGGTTACGACTTGGGTGTATAAATATATTTTGGTACAACTTGTTGAGATTGATACTGAGTATGTATGCTAGAATCGGACCTTATAGGAAATTTCGAATGTTGGAATTTGGTTCTAAGGCTTGTGGGCTAAGGTTATAGAAAGGATCTTCGGTCTAGGTTGAGCTAATGTGCTCATATGGATTGAGGTGGCATGTGTATGTGCATGGGGAGTTATGCACTGATTCGACAATTGGGGATGACGCTTGGCACGCTCGAGGACGAACGGATATTTAAGTGGGGGCAAATGTAATGGCCCGACATCTCGTTTTGAGTTCTAGCATGTCGTTCGACACTTTAAGACCTTGAGTAGCTTAACTTTGTATATTATGACTTGCATGTGTATTTAGTTTTGATTTTCGAGAAGTTCAGAGTTAATTTGAAAGAAAAATTCTCAATTCGGAAGCTTTAAATAGAAAGAGTTGACTAAGGTTTGACTTTTGGATAAACGACCTCAGAATCGGAATTTGAAAGTTCCCATAGGTTCGTAAGGTGATTTTGGACTTGGGCTTATGTTCGGGTTGAGTATCGGGTGGTCCGGGAGTGATTCGCCGCTTATTATCGAAAGTTTGCATTTTGAAGGTTTTCAAATTTACTAAGTTTTACTTGGATTGAACTTTTGTGTTATCGGACTCCGGGCGGTGTTTCGGGCCCTTGGATAGGTTTATTTTATTGATTGAAAATTATGTGTAAAGTTTGGTCGTGATCCGAAATGTCTAAGTGTGATTCAGACGCGTTTGACGAAGTTTGAAGGTTTAAAAGTTAAAGGAAGGATTTTGATCGTCGATATTGCATTTCGAGCCTTTGGATGAGTTTTGATAAGGTATGGGTACTTGTTAGTATGATTGGATGAGGTCTCGGGCACCTCGGGTATATTTCGGAATGGTTTCGGACCAATTCCCTTTATTTTGTAGTTGTTGGTTTCTAGTGTCATGGGTATGCATAGAGATCACGTAGGAGGTATCACAATCGTGAAGGGTTGTTGGAGCTGGAGAAGAATTTATTCTTCGCGATCGCGAGAAGACATCGCGATCACATTTTGGTGGTCTGGTTGATCTTCGCGTTCTCATGGTTAGGGTCGCGAACGCGATGTGTTAGCGGGGTGGCCTGGCTTGGAGGGTTGTTCATTGCAATTGCGTGGGGGAGTTCGTGATCACATAAGGTATTTTTCTGAGGTTGGAAGTTTTGGCATTCGCGTTCGCGGAGCTGGGCTCATGTTCGCATAGGCTGATCAGGCAGAGGGTCGTGATCGCGAGTGGGACCTCACATTCGTGAAGAAAGAGTTATGGGCAAAGCTGATTTGGCCTTCGCAATCGCCTGGCAGCTTTCATGATCGCGATTGAGGATGACTGGGTAGTGTATAAGATTGTAAATCGGGACTTAGCTCATTTTTATCTCATTTCTCTCGTTGGAGTCGATGTTGGAGAGACATTTTCTTCATCTATCACAAGGTAAGTGGTTCCTACTCTTTGTGAGTTAAATACATGGATTGTATAAAAAGAACATATTTCATTTAATTTAGCCCCTTCATGCTTACTATAACTAGTTATATCGGTTATATATGGATTTGAACATGAACAGTTATAGAAATTGTGAGATTTTGGAAGAAAACCTTGAAATGATATTTTTGAGATTTGACCACGAAATTGGAGATGAAATTGAAAATAAATTATATATTTTAGCTCATGGTGCTATGCGTAGTATTTAGCTTTGAGAATTTTCAGAGTCCGGGCGCGTGGGCCCGGAGATTGACTTTGTTGACTTTTTTTGTGGAGTTGGGAATTATTTCTAATTGTTAAATTACGAGTCATTTGGTATATTTTGATTACTTTACACGTTCTTTGACTAGTTTCGGATCGTTTGGCATTGATTTGAGGTGCTAGAGAGGTGTTGGAGCCAATTATCAGATTTCGAAGCGAGGTAAGTCTCTTGTCTAATCTTGTAAGAGGGAATTTACCTGTACGTGCTATAATTATTACGTGCTACGTGTTATGGGAGCTACACACGTATGAGATGACGAGTGTCTGTGCGTATGCTAGATTCTTGATTATGTCCGGGTAGACTTAGATTCACACCATGTTTTAATTATAGTATATGAGTTATCTTGCATGTTTAAATGCTTTAGTTATTATTTTAGCCTGATACTAGAGTTGCATAGAGTATTAAACCTTGCTACTTTAGATCCTTGACGGGCCACCTGATTAGTCGCGAAAATTATACTTCCTTTTACGGATTTCTCCCGTGATGTACGTATTTGTCCGAAAGTTTTTCTTGAATTTTATAACTCACACATATATTCGTGAGTTGGGACAGCGACCCGTCAAAGTTTCACTGATCTTTTGGGACGGGTTGAGTGCCTCAACAGTACTCTTATGGGATCGGGTCATTCGCCTCGGTAGTATTATGTAACACACTCTTATAGGATTGGGCCGTTCGCCTCGGCAATATTATATAACATACTCTTATCGGATCAGGGCATTCACCTCGGCAGTCTATGAAACACTCTTATGGGATCGTGATGTTCACCTCAACATACTCGTGCGTTATATTCGATCGGGAGTCAGCGTACGTATGAGTCTTCCTGACTTGAGATTTGACATTTTATTGGATAGTGATTATTATGTATTCCACTCGAGGCAGTATCCGGTATTTGAGGACCTCATAATTGAAAGTACAAGAAGGGGGTGAATTGTCGATTATTCTTTTTGTATCCTAAGTAGTTGACTAGTTTACCAATTAGTCGACTGAAAATAAAGGCAGAATCTAAATGAAAGCAGAAGTAAAAATATAGGAATTAAAGACACCCAGATTTTTATACTGGTTCCAGTCCCCTTGGGTTGTAAGGGTGTTCCTTCGTTTTTAAGTATTTGAAGTTTTTTGATACAGGAGGGTTGGTGTTGTTATACACCAACTTTGTCACTATATTACTTCTTTTCTCGCTTCTCAATACAATGCCTCAGGGTGATTTTTCTCTCTTTCTTCTCTCCCTAATACACAGTAGATCTAGAATAGACTCCAATGCTTGTTTGGATTAGAACAAAAAGATTGATAGTGGTTCGATCAAAGCATATGAGTCTTCCTTGATAGACTTGATTATATACTTGAGCTTGGCTTGACGTATCTTTGGCAGACCGTTGAGAGATTTGCGATCCCAAGGGAATTGTTCCTTGGAATTGAATCTATTATGATTCATTCCAAGAATAAGTACGGAGCTTCCATAGGTGGTCCATGACTGCCAGTCTTTTCCTTCTTCGAAAGAGGATCCCCTATAATTGGTTCTTAAGTTGTTCCTTAATCCATGGTATTAATAGCCTTCCTTTTTCGACACATATCTTCAGCCATCAGGGTAGGCGTAATATTAGTTCAGATCTCCGTGAATCTTGGTCCTTCCTTATTTATACCAATTATCCTGGATGTTATATTGCTTTAATCTTGAACCTTCTTTACTTGCTTCCGTTGATAGATCGTTGTCTTGATTCTTTTACTCCTTTCTTTCTTGACTTCGTCCGTAAATCATTGATAGATTTGCTCACATCCTTCTTTACATCTCACGTGATTTTGCACATAATAGTATGTTTTTTTTCATAATTGAAATCTACATCTAACAATAATTATTTTTCTGTTGAGGATCTTGTAGTGTGCACATATCTATTTCATTGCTTTTACTTGCTATGATTCATACCTGTCTACTTTTATGTACATTACCATTAGTAAGTGTCGATGTCGACCCCTCATCATTACTTATTCGAGGTTAGGATAGATACTTACTGGATATGCGTTGATTTACCTGCTCATACTACACTTCTGTACTAATTGTATAGGTACTGAGACAGGTACATTTATTGGTCACACAGGAACGTAGGCGCAACTACTAAGGAGGCTTTGTGGTTAGCTGCATTCCATGTTACGGTCCGCAGCACACAGAGTCCCTGTCCTATTTATTTACTATATTTTGTCTACTTTTTATTTCAGAAAGATGTTGTAGTAGTGTTGTATATATTCTAGTAGATGCTCATGCACTTGTGACACCGGGTTTTGGGGATTTAGATTCTTGTTCTTTGTTGTATTTTATTTTATGATATTAGAGTTTATATTTCGACCACGTTCAAACACTTAATATATATCAGTACTTTGCTATAAAAATAAAATAAAATCGTTTATTCATTTCACCACTTGTTATAAAATGTGTTATGACCTGCTGATTATCGTGTTGATCAATTGTTGGCTTGCCTAACGGCAGCGTTGGGCGCCATCACGGTCTATGGTGGAATTCAGGTTGTGATAGTAATAATTACAATGTTTGGTAGGAAGTTATTTACCCATAAAATGGTACAGTTGTATTTATACATGGTTTCTAGACAAGTGAACTAATTTGATCCTGAAATAATGCAATAATTAAAGAATTGTACAATACTTAGCTTTAAAATATAGATGAAACAACAGAGATGATAGTTCCGGGAACAAGGCTTCAGGACACAGCAATGATGAGATCAAAAAGCAGAAAAGTAAGATTGTATTAAGTTTTGTATAGAATATGGTGTAAGTTTTGCTAGAAAATTTCGTCTCCCCCACAATGATAACTGAGCCCACTATTTATAGCTGCGTCTAGGGAAGAAGGTCCTAGGATCATGCCCTCCTTTAATGTCAATTATGAGGGTCGTTGATGAAGATGTAACGGTGAATATAAATGCCAAATTCTCTGTAACGGGTCGTTGCTCTTAATGTTGCAGAATATTCCTTATTAAATGCTACCGGGCGCAGAGCATTTAATACACCTTTATGAACGTTATCTCCTCCGGTGACAAGCAAAATGGTTGTGTTCGGTCTTCATCCATCCCTGTCTAGGGTTCTACGTGTCTTTCCTTTAGATGACCACGTGTCATATCATATTTCACCCTATACAGATAGTCCCCCTACTTTCCGATGACATAACTTTGTGTTATCGAAAAGTTGGTAGAAACACTCTTTTTGCGGGAATTACTATAACTCCCTCTGAAGGCTTTTGACGGTTAATTAGACTCAAGTCTCTCCGCATTCAATTCCCCGAACATGCGTCATCCCACGATTCAGAAAATTTTTTTCCGATTATCGATATAATCATGGCCATGAATTTAGCCGCCAAAATTCCACTTATACGCATCATTCTTTTCCTTTGCACTTCATAATTTCTCGAACTTCTGATTTGCATCTTTGTTCTCCATACTTTATCTAATTCTCTTCAGACAAAAGCTTTTTCGTTCTTTTTATTCAATGGCTTATTCCTCCAAGCGTGCCGGTTCTTCAAAGAACAAGAACAAAATCGAGGACTCTGCTCCTCCAACGGTGGGTTCTATCATCCCAAGGAGACTCAGTACCATAAAGTACTTAGAAGAGAAATTCCCTACAGCTAACCCTCGTACATGGGCTATTAGTAGGTGCCCTTCTTCCATTCATCCTTCCAGTATTCCTGATGTGAAGGAAGACTGCCACTGCCATGTGTTGGATATCATTTCTCCTGATCTATTTGAGCGAGTGACCCTTCCCAAGGGAGGTTTTACATACTTTTACATGTATCCCTTTACTTAGGGTGTGTTTTCTTTGAGTGGAGAGCTTGATTCCGTGATTACGGAGTTTTGCCTTCGCTACTAGATGTGTTTGGCACAGGTAAGTCCTTCAGTGTGGAGGATGGTCACCTGCCTTCGACGTTTGTGCCAGTAGGATGGAGAGGAGCTAACATTAGCTCATATGATAAATATCTATTCTCCCAAAATCTTCCATGGGGGAATGATAAACCTATGCAAGCGTGGCCACCGTGCTTTCCTGTCTAGCATGGATGATGATAACGAGCGTGGAAGGATGGAACAGTTCGTTGCAGTCGCCACCAATGACATCATTTCGGCAACGACTTCATCTTTTTGACCGCTTGGAACCGCACTCGTAAGCTCTTTGTTTAGTATTTCCTTTTACTAAGTATTTTTCTATAGCCGTATTGATCCTCCTTCCTTCGTTTCTTTCAGCAACTCGATGGATCCCATCAGTGATGGAAGGCTTGGACCGGTGGGTTCAAAAGAACTAGGACGTCACGACTCCCGAAACTCGTTTGTGGAAATAACTGGCCCTTAAATACGGGTGGAGGGACAAATATCATGGTTATTTTAACTTACCTTGCTTCTATTGTTTTTGTATATGGAGAAATTGGTTGAACCCTTCTGACTTGTTCACGAAATTAGGTCTACCTGCGGGCTCTGTTGCTGTACCCGAGGAGGACGTCTTGGCTGATCCTGCGATGCAGCGAGGCTGCTTCAGGAGGCACTTACTCGAACAGGCATCTCTGGGCCTATTTTAGGCACAAATACTTCTTTACGGAGTCCCCTGCTAGAGGATAAATAACCAAAGAGAAGACGTTCCTCCGCGGCCAGGGAAAAGAATAAGAGAGCAAAGATTTATGCCCCCGAGTCATCTACATTGGCGATGGTGACTGGTCCTCCATCCGAGCCGGTCATAGACACCGTGATGATTGATGATGTTGAAGAATTTAGTGATGAGGAATCTTCTCTACATAGAAGACAATAATTCTCATCATCTTAACGGGATGCTCAACCTGTTGAGAGAGTTACACCAACCGAGGACGATGCCTCGACACTTTGGGAGAGTTTGATTTGGTAGATAATGTCCACTCCTAGTTTTGGGCCCCAATTGCTGTGCTCAGTACTGCGAGGCTGAGTACCGGGTCCTTGCCATCTTTGGTTGGCGAGCATCCAACAACCAGCACTGCATTTGATGCAATTGCTTTTCACTCTTCAACTCCATCAGTTTCATCTCCATCTCCACCAATACCAACAACTACTACATCATTTCCATCTTCATCCACTCTTCCACTAGCAGTTGTTACATTGCCTCCATCGGCCGTACCTGACCATGAAGAGGGTGCACCTCTCCCATAGTCCCCAGTTCATGGGAATTTGGGGCAACATTATGCTGCCCCTTCTGAAGATCCACAAAGGAGGAGGAGCATTACTCTTTCGGCCTCTACCGGATGCAACTTGCTATCCTCGTCGGTGGAGCTTTCTAATTACATGAAGCCTTTGGCTTCAGAGAAAGACTAGAAAAAGATTCAGGCACTCTCGGGAAGAGTGTTTGTTGAATAACGCCATGCACAATGCCGCAACTGTACGTTCCTTTCTTTCTTTGTTATTTCTTCTACTTTTGTATGAATGTATTTTAAGTTTTACTTCTTCATGTTTTGTAGGCCAACTTTCTTGCTTTTTAGGGCCTTCAGAGGTTGATTTGTGAGAAGGAGGAACTTACTTCTGAACGGAATCAACTTTTAGTGGAACGGGACTGAACTGTTCTCCACCTCTCAGAACTAGAAACCAAAGCTACTGAGGTCGTTGTTTTGGAGGCTCGTTTGCAGGAAAGCGAGCAAGACGTGGTAACCCTTAGCCAAGAAATTGGCTTGCTGAAGGTTAGATTTAATGAAGCCAAAGCCAAATGGGCTGAAGTCCATAACACCATTCTTGCTGCAACCGAGCGCGAGGCTGCCTCCGCTAAAAGAGTGATTAACTTAGAGGCAGCCTTGCAGAGCTTGCTGCTGTAGGGGAAAAACACGCCCAACTAAAAGAGAAGTATAAAAAAACTATTGAGCATAATAGGCTCTTTAGTTCAACTGTCCGCGACCTTGATGTCAACCTCAAATCTTCTAGGTCTGCCTGGGAAACCCTTTCTGCCGAGGTAACCCAACTCAAAGAAGAACTCAAGTCACCTAGAGGCTTCCCTAGTTGTTGAAACAACTTACGCCATGTACAACATGAGGAGAAAAACCTTAGAAGAGGTCAAAGCTGGTGTCATTGACTTTGATGCCAAAATTGATAAGGCACGCGAGCTTGAGTTAGCTGCTAAAAGTGGACTCTCATTGAGGTCTGATGTACCTGGCCCTTCTGGTTCTAGTTTCGAGTTTTCAAAAACTGAAGAAGAATCAGAAGATGATGATGCCGAAGGCCAAACTGATGCAAATGTTAAGCCACTGGTGGACCCATCTACTTTTCCCGGGAATGCGAACACTTCTCTTCCTCCTGGTTTCGGAGGCACTGCAGTTTAGCTTTTCTTTTCTTTTTTCCATTTTGTACTTTTACCGTTTTGGAATGTTCTTGTAAATAAAGACATATTTTTGCTCAAGTATTGTTTGAGTTTTACTTTCGTTTAAATATCCATGCAAGTCTTTAACCTTTGAATTTGCTTAAGAATTCTGCGCACGTTTTTCTGTTCCCGCTTTACTATGTGTAGTCTCAGATGCATTTTCCTCGAAGCACTTTGGTTCCGAGACTTATCCCTTGTACGTGAGGATTTCTACAAGTATTTGCGTAAGTTTACTTTTTGCGTCCTATTGTGTATGTCTTCGGGTGCATTTTTCCTCGAAGGATTTTTTATTTCGGGCATAAATTCTTCCGAAACCAACACTTTCACGTGAGGATTTTCATAAGAGAGGGTCCTCTTATGTTTAGAGTGGTATTGAAGAGGACGTCTCCTGTTTATTACGACACTAACATTTGAAGTACTTGTTTAACTTTCAAATGACAAAGTTAGTTCATCGTTCAGACAAGAAACAAGATAAAAATAAAAGGATTTCTTTTCATATAATTCCTTCTATTTTTAAAAGTACATAAGCATTTATTATGCTAAGAAATTGCCATTACTTGTGACTAGCATTTATTATGCTAAAATGAAATCGTCATTACTTGTGGCTATCTTGTACAACTGGTTTCTACGGGGCTGGCTGCGCAGTCCTGATAAGTAGGGATTTTAGCCTATTAATTGCTCTCTTTTACTTGTGTTTTGGGCCAAAAATGCGTGAACTATTCCCGAAAACTAACTTAATATGCTTGCTTGCAGGGATTGTTCAAAATGAGCCAAAGGAGCCATAATCAACTTATAAAGGAGTCAAAACTTGAACAAAAACCAAAATTGGGCCAAGATGTGTGGAACGCGGACCACGACAAAAAAGTGCGTCCGCAAAAGTATCAGCACGGACGCGACCATTATTTCAAGGTCCGTGATATGAAGAATTAGAGAGATGGTTTTTTGGGCACAAACATGAATGCAGACTGCAACAAGAAGATGCGGCCGCAAAAGTACCAGCACGGTCACGACGGGAATTCCGTGGACCGCGGTTGCTAAAGTTCAGAGAGTGCATAATTCCAGCAAAAATGAGAATGGCGATCCGTGTCAAAATTATGCGGCAACAGTGGAAATTATGCAGTCCGCGAAACAAGGTGCAACCCAGGTTCAGATATGAAAAAATGCAGACTTTGATCAGAATTACGCGGCCGCGAAAGCAAGTGTGCGGCCGCGGTCAGAATTACGCGGCCGCGAAACTTCTGCAGGGAATTTTTGTCCGAAAATTTTAGCTTAGTATAAATAGATCTTTTTGTCAATTTTAGGTTATGTTATGTTTTTGCTGAGTACATGAGACGGCTAGGTTTTCCCTTTTGGGCAATTTTGTACAAGATTTACCTTATAACATTAGATTTTCATCTTTTAAATTTAGTATTATGGATTATATCTTCTCTTCATCTTTGATTTATGCTATTGCTATGAGTATCTAGACCCATAGCTAGGGTTGTGACCCAACCCTAGTGTGGGTATTTAATGGGTATTGAATTTTAGGGCTTGATTATTTATGGGTTAGTGATATTTAGCCTAGTTCATGCTTGAATTGTGGAATTAGTGGTTGCAAACACTGATTCATGCTTTTGTGACTTAGGCTCTTCTTGAGAAAGAGGGACTAAGTCTAGGAAAACTAGGCTAATAAGGAATTAGGGTGAACTTAAGAAATTGATAGCCCCAATAAAAGGGTTAAGCCTAGAGATAGTAATACCCGACTTGAGCTAATATCACTTGTATTACATGAATACCCATTTGGACTTGAGAAAGCCAAATTGGGCAAAATCACTCAAACTACCGAGAGGTATAGAGTGAGTACTTGGGTGTGATAGCTATATTACGATCCCAAATTAATCAAGCTTTCCCTAGATTCTTACTACCCGTTAGATGTCCACCTAGGCGAAAGTCACTACCCTAGTCCTTTTAAACACTTGAAAACTAACATAAAAAATATTGTACTTAGTTTTAATAATTGCATACAATAGAATAGAATTAGAAGTAGAATCAACACCATCATGTTTGGAAGTGCAATTAGGAACAACACACGAATCTAGACTTAGATATAAACCTAATTCCAAATCAATTAAATCCCTGTGGAAATCGATCCCAACCTTGTTGGGTAAAACTGCATCGACCATCCTCGCTACTCAAAAGTGGTGTAGGTTTGGACCCGACCAATATTTGGCGCTGTTGCCGGAGAGTTAAACGGTCTTAGCTATATATCTAACTATTTGTGTGTTTTGTTTTTCTTTCCTTCCGTTTTTTTAATTTTTGTGTGTCAATTGCTTTTATGTACCAAATGGCTCTTAACGAGGTCCTCGGACATATTCCTCGGGGGGAGGAGGTAGATGAAAATGAAGTGGATGAGGTTCATCTTGAACCTCAAGTACAAAGAAGAGGTCGCCCGCCTCATGACAATGTTCCAAACCCTCCCCCACCTCCTCCAAGGGCAGCACACCGGGTGTTTCCCAATGAAGGCTACGCAAGTGAAATTATCCCACCCCAGATTCGGGCGTGCAATTTTCAAATAACCAATGTCATGCTTACTCTNCTTGAACCTCAAGTACAAAGAAGAGGTCGCCCGCCTCATGACAATGTTCCAAACCCTCCCCCACCTCCTCCAAGGGCAGCACACCGGGTGTTGCCCAATGAAAGCTATGCAAGTGCAATTGTCCCGCCCCGGATTCGGGCGGGGAATTTTCAAATAACCAATGTAATGCTTACTCTATTAGAACAAAGGGGTTTCTTCATCGGAGCTCTATATCAGAACGCATATAAGCTTCACAAAGGTTTTATAGACACATGCTGGGGGAGAAAGCAGGCGAATGTATCTGAGGACTCTTTGAGGTTAAGGAATTTCCCTTTCTCACTTAGAGGGAATGCTTTAGATTGGCTTGAGAGGCTACCCAACCATTCCATCTCCACTTGGGATGAGTTGCCCGAGAAGTTCATAGAGAAGTTCTTTTCTCCGGGACATATGGCAACATTGAGAGATGAAATTCTTACTTTTAAACAAAAGCCAAATGAACCGTTACATGTGATTTGGGAACGGTACCGGACAATGGTCAAAGAGTGCCCCAATAATGATATGACTGAATCAATGATCCAGCAAACCTTTTATAGGGGTATCAACACAACTACCCAGTGCGTGGTGAATCAGCTCGCATGGGGTAACTTCATGAACATGCCATATTCAGAAGTATGTGAAATATTAGATGAGATGGCAGACACCTCTTCAGCTTGGCAAAGTCGGGCCAACGTTCCTCTGGGTGACCCTAATGTTATCCACCTTCACAAGGAATTCCATGATCACGGACAAGCCATAGTAGAGTTGACAACTACCATGAATCAGTTAGCCAAGGCACAACTTCAGCAGGTTCAGGGGCCAAAACAAGTAAATGCCATGGAAGGAGTGAATGTAATGGTTAACAAGAGGAGACAAAGAGGTTAACAAGTTCAACACAATAAGGATCAATTTGAGCAAAGTGGTAGTGGGTACGACCAAGATGACGCTTATGACGATCAAAGTGAAGAGGTTCAATATGTGAACAATTACCTAGGTCAACAGAGCAATGCTCCAAATCAACAACAGTGGAGATCACAGGGAAACAATCAAAATTGGGTCAACCAAGGCCAAGGGAATTGGAATAGTGGCAACAATAACAATCCGAGTAATTGGGGGAACAACAATCATAATTGGGGGAATCAAGGAAATAACCGAGGCAATTGGGGTGGAAACAATAATAGTAATTGGGGAGGCAATAGAAACCAAGGGGGTTGGAACAACAATAATCAAGGGAACCGGGGGTCGGGCCCTTAAAGGCCCCCGATGTATCAACAACCCAACAACCCGCCTCCATATCCGTCACAAGGGCAAAGTTCTTCCAACAATGAGATGGGACAGATAGAAAGTATGTTCAAGTAAATGATGGAAAGAAACACAGACTCTGATGTCCAAATAGCCTCCCACAACACTTCTATCCGCAACTTAAAAGTCCAAATGGGTCAAATTTCTCAAGCCTTGAATACTCGCCCTAAGGGGGCACTACTAAGTGATACGGTAGTAAACTCGAAGGGTGGAAACAATATTGGCCATGCTATGGCGGTGACTACAAGAAGTGGTAGAGGTGGAATTGCTAGTACCTCCAATCCAAGAAAGATCGTGAATGATGATGTGGTTGTGCAAAAAGAGGATGAGCCAAGAAATGATGAGAATGTGCATGATGAAGTGATGATAGACATTGATGAAAACATGGAGGAGACACAAGATGATGTGAACCTGTCTAGGGAACACGTGATAGATATACCGGATCCGGTAGTTCCCAAAGCCAAGGCTCCTTTGCCAAGGCCTCCTCCACCATATCCTCAAAGTCTCGCAAAGCAAAACAACGAGAACCAATTCAAGAAATTCATTGATATGATGAAAAGTTTGTCCATAAATATAACTTTGGTTAAAGCTCTAGAACAAATGCCGGGATATGCAAAGTTCATGAAGGACTTGGTAACAAAGAAGAGGTCAATGAACTGTGAGACGATCAAAATGACACGTGCATTCCATGGCTCAAAAGCTAGAAGATCCCGGTGCCTTCCATGCACTATCGATAGTGCCAATTTCGCCAAAGCCTTGTGCGATTTGGGAGCGAGCATTAATTTGATGCCATATTCTGTATTCAAGACATTGGGAATTGGGCAACCAAGACCTACTTCCATGAGGTTGCAAATGGCAGACCGAACAATGAAGAGGCCATTGGGGGTAATTGATGAAGTTCTAGTTCGGGTCGATAAGTTCATACTCCCCCTAGATATTTGTGATACTAGATTGTGAGGTTGACTATGATGGAAGGCATTGGTTGATGTGGAAGCTGGCAAGCTCACCTTCCGGGTGGGCGATGAAAACGTTGTGTTCTGTGCAAGTCAATAAGGCAGCCTAATAGCAGCGAAGTATGCTCTTTTGTGGATCTTGTGACGGAGGTGATTGTTGATGACATGAGTGCTATGATCAATTTGGAAGACCCTCTGGAAGTTGTGTTGTTGAATCATGAGGATGATGAGAAGGCGGGCTTAATAGAATGTGCAAATACTTTGCAAAGAATGGGATCCTACACATATGGACCCCGTAAACTCTCCTTAGACCTTGAGAACCGTAAGACTCCGCCAACAAAGCCCTCAATCGAGGAGCCACCAATATTGGAGTTGAAGCCCTTGCCTTCACACCTCAGGTATGAGTTCTTAGTCCCTTGTTCTACATTACCTGTTATTCTTTCTTCGTGCTTAACTAACGTGCAGGTAGATTCCACCCTTGCGGTGCTTCATAGAAGGAAGAAGGCAATAGGTTAGACATTGACAGATATTCGGGGTATAAGCCCTGCCTTCTGCATGCATAAAATCATATTGGAGGAAGATGCCAAACCCTCCGTGGAACATCAAAGGAGGTTGAACGAGGCCATGCAAGAGGTAGTCAAGAAAGAGATCATCAAGTGGCTAGATGCAGGGGTTGTGTAGCCCATTTCTGATAGTTCATGGAATTTGCCGATACAATGTGTCCCAAAGAAGGGGAGCATGACTGTGATCACAAATGATAGAAATGAATTGATCCCCACAAGAATTGTCACCGGTTGGAGGGTATGCATGGATTATTGAAAGATGAAAAAAGTAACCAGCAAAGACCATTTTCCATTGCCATTTCTTGACCAAATGTTGGATAGACTTGCCGGGCGTACTTATTATTGCTATTTGGATGGGTACTCCGGGTATAACCAGATTCTCATTGCACCTGAAGACAAAGAGAAAACCACCTTCACCTGTCCGTATGGCACATTTACATTTTCACGTATGCCGTTTGGTTTGTGTAATGCACCGGCTACATTTCAGCGGTGTATGATGGAAATATTTACGGATATGGTGGAGGACTCCCTCGAGGTGTTCATGGATGATTTCAGTGTTGTGGGGGATTCCTTTGAAGAATGTTTGGATAATCTTGACAAAGTGTTGGCCCGATGTGAAGAGACCAACTTAGTGCTTAATTGGGAAAAGTGCCACTTTATGGTCGAGGAGGGAATTGTCCTCGGCCATAATATCTCAAAGAACGGTATTAAAGTGGACAAAGCAAAAATTGAAGTGATTTCAAAACTCCCTCCTCCTACTTCCGTCAAGGGAGTGAGGAGCTTTCTTGGTCACACGGGGGTTTACCGAAGGTTCATCAAGGATTTTTCAAAAGTGGTGAACCCCTTGTGCAAGTTGTTGGAAAAAGATGCAAAGTTTGTGTTCAATGATGATTGCATGAAAGCTTTTGAGCTTCTCAAGTATAGATTAACTACCACTCCCATCATTACCGCACCTAATTGGAGCTTACCATTTGAGCTCATGTGTAATGCTAGTGACGTTGCGGTAGGAGCGGTTTTGGGGCAAACAATCAACAAGATATTTCATCCGGTTTATTATGCAAGCAAAACAATGAACGATGCCAAAGTCAGCTATACGGTGACCGAGAAAGATCTATTAGCCATTGTCTCCGCCTTGGAAAAGTTCCGCCCGTACCTCATGGGTACCAAAGTGATTGTGCACACCGATCACGCGGCACTTCATTATTTGATGAGTAAAAAGGACTCTAAGGCTAGGTTGATGAGATAGGTTCTTCTTCTACAAGAGTTTGACCTTGAAATCATAGACCGAAAAGGGAGTGAAAATCAAGTGGCAGACCATTTGTCCCGCTTGGAAGAGGAGGGGCGGCACCATGATGGCCTTGAGATTAATGATTCATTTTTGGATGAACAACTCCTCTCCGTGTCTGTGACTGGGATACCTTGGTTCGCCGATGTGGCTAACTTTCTTGTGACAGGCATTGTCCCAAATGAGCTCTCTTCAAAGTAAAGGAAGAAGCTCAAACAAGAATGCTTGGATTATTATTGGGACGAGCCATATCTTTTCAAAATTTGCAATGATGGTGTTATCCGGAGATGTGTTCCGGAAGAAGAGCAATTGAGTATTCTTGAAGCTTGCCATTCCTAACCCTATGGTGGTCACCATGGTGGGGCGAGAACTACTACAAAGGTCCTAAGTTGTGGATTCTATTGGCCTACCTTGTACAAAGACGCTAGTGAGCTTGTTAGGCGTTGTGATGAGTGCCAAAGAGCTGGTGGAATTTCCAAGGAGAATGAAATGCCCCTCACCACTATTCTTGAGATTGATATTTTCGATGTGTGGGGCATCGACTTTATGGGGCCATTTGTGAGTTCATTTGGGAATACTTATATTCTGGTTGCTGTTGATTATGTTTCCAAATGGGTTAAAGTTGTGGCTTTGCCCAACAATGAGGCACGGAGTGTGGTGTCTTTCTTAAAGAAAAATATCTTCACAAGGTTCGGCACCCCAAGGACTATCATTAGTGATAGGGGTTCTCATTTTTGCAACAAAGCCTTCGACACTTTACTTTCTAAGTATGGTGTCAATCATAAGGTGTCAACCCCTTATCACCCACAGGCTAGTAGACAAGTCGAGGTATCCAATAGGGAGATCAAGAGCATATTATCCAAGGCTGTCAATGCAAATCAGACTGATTGGTCAAGGAAACTTGACGATGCTTTATAGGCCTATTGTACAGCTTACAAGACTCCAATTGGTATGTCTCTGTACTAGTTGGTATTTGGGAATGCATGCCATCTTCCGATTGAATTAGAGCACAAGGCCATATGGGCGCTGAATAAGTTGAACCTTGAATGGGATGTAGCTGCCAATCTCCGGGTAGAGCAACTAAATGAACTTGATGAGTTTTGATTCCATGCTTATTCCAGCTCGTCCCTGTATAAGGACAAGATGAAGTACTTACATGATAAATATATCCGGAATAAAGAATTCAAGGAGGGTGACTTGGTTTTTCTATTCAACTCTCGGTTACGGATGTTTCCGGGAAAGCTCAAATCAAAGTGGAGTGTCCCTTTTGAAGTGGTGCATGTAACTCCGTTTGGTGCTCTCGATTTGAAAAACAAAAATGGTGAAATCTTTAGAGTCAATGGGCACCGAGTGAAGCATTACCTTGGCAAGATTGATGATATCCATGTGGTGGCCTTGATCCATTTCAAATGATGATAGTAACATGCGTCGTGCCGCGACGTTAAATCAGGCGCTTCTTCGGAGGCAACCCATGTGTTTTTCTTTCCTTCTTTTGATTTTCTTCATAGATTAGACATTGTTTTAGACTAACTTGTTGTGAAGTGTATGTAGGAATTGGTTGTGCAGTGCAGGATTTTGACAGGGAAAAATTTGGCTAAGTGTTGGAAGTTCGCGGACCGCGCCCAAAATTTCGCAGTCCGCGTGAGCATTTCGCGGCAGCACATTTTTGTCCGCGGACGCGTACTTGAAAAGAGAAAAATGCCAACTCTCTGAAGTTGGACTGTCAAAAATCCTTCAGATATCACGGCCGCGTTCCAATTTTTGCGGACCGAGTTGAATTTCGCGGGCGCGACCAATATTTCGCGGACCGCGCCCATGTGCTTGAAGCTAGTCTATATAAGGTAACATAGCATGGACCGTGATAGAATTTTGCAGCTGCGCTCAGGTAAGGCGGTGAGGTCCACAGTTGATTAGTATAAATAAGGATTCCTTAAATATTTTACACTTTTCGAACCCTAACATTTCACCGCACAAAAAGCACTGTTCATCTCATCCTGTGCTCAATTTTCATCTCATTCACATTAAGAGTTCATCTCCTACTACAATTTTACAACTGGTATGTTCAATTCCATGATGTGATTTTATTTTTTCTTTTCTTTTCTCTTTGTTTTAATTTTTCTTTGTTAGTTAGGGTTAGATGCATTCCATTATCTCAAATTAATGCTTAATTGATACTTAAATATATGTGGGTAGTGTTTATATGCCTAATGGGGGCTGGGTTGATACCTAATGTGGGGAAGCTACCAATCAATGTGGTAACCTCATGTCCTATCACATCTCCAAAGTAACCGGAAAAGAAGATAGGTCCTACCCCTACCCCAACTTCATCACTATGTATCTCGAGGACCAAGGGGTAGAGGGGAGGCACTATGACACGAAGGTGAAGCCGAAGAAACCTTTCTCCTGGTATAGCCTCCAAGGACCGGACAACCCTAAAGCAAAGGGTAAAGCCACCACCTCCACTCGCCAGTCTGAAGAGCCAAGGGTAGTGGCCACCGAATCGGAGCCTTCCACAGTATAGGGACCTTCAACTGCCATGTCTCCTCCTTCATCCGGGTCATCCATCACTGTGCCACTATTTATGCCCTCATCTTCTACTTACCCCCAGACTGTATTGCAGGTTTCTCAGACCTTATCCAGCATCCATAACTGGATGCAGGCAGCTACATCAAAGCTATTTGTCTTATCCAGTGCATTAGCAGCACAATCAGCCCCAACACAACTTCAAGTACCTCCATCAGTAGAGGATTCATTGAAGGAGCTTCTGGACAACCAGAAGAAGCTCATGGACAACCAAAAGAAGATCCTGGAGACTTTGGATACTCATGGCAAGGTGATCAAGGATCTGGGCAAGCAGGTAAAGAAGATGAGAAAGACACAGGCCTCAAAAGAGTCAGTAGAGAAACTGAAGAGGGAGATAGAGAAGTTCACTTCTGCTGGAGATATCTCACTTGACTTGCTTATGGAGGAGACTGCCTCAGCAGCACAGGCAGTAGAGCATAAGGCAGACAGAGCTCCAGTTAGAAGATTTGTGGTCCCCCAGTCAGAGGATTTGGAGATCCAGTTAGAGGACCCGGAGGGAGCTGATGATCCTATGCAGTCCAAGGACCCCACTCATGTGCCTGACCTCATGCAGACAGAGACCACATAGGGAGTTTTCTTTACTCTCTAACCCTTCCCTGATCTTATTTTGATATTAGCATTGAGGACAATGCTATCTTTTATTTGAGGGGTTGGTCCATTTTGAGTTGGTTATGATTTGATGACATTGGTATGTAATAATTATGATACTATTTTTTCTTTACCTTTATTTATCGTTAGTTTCACTTTTGGTATGATAATAACTTTACCATTCGATGTAGATATTCATTTCCATTTTGTATATATATTCGTTTTACTCCATTATTGTACATATTCATTTTACTTTCCGTAGTTTACTCCATAACTTCTTTCGTATTTTTACTTAATAGCTGAGCTTCTTATTTCCTTTAGTAGCTTATTTTTGAGTT